>APFE030858622.1:4648-17211 GCA_000404065.3 Pinus taeda
ATATCCATCTAAATATATTAATAGTATTTTTCAATACCTAACATTCCAATAACATTTTATTTAATGTTTGGATAAAATAATATACATATTTAGAAAATTTTTATATCTTACTTTATTTATTAAGGTTAGTTTAAATTAACTTAGAATTAAATACAAATTAATTAAATGAATAAATGGGAAATTAGTATGGAAAATTCATATTGCATATTTTAATTCATTCATTAATTATAAATATATCTTTAAACAAAGCATTAGGTTTAAAATCTAAGGCTAATCGAAACCTAAATAAATACCTCCCATTCTAAGGTAAGAACTATTAATCATTCGCTTACAAATAAATTATATTATGCTAAATATTTCCCAGTTGCCAATATTAAATAATCTCCGAATATATAGGGAAATAGAGGGGATTAAACCATAAGGAAGAAATCTAAAGAAGAACAAATAAAATCAAGAGTAAAGAAAATAATCAACAAACCCAAAGGAAAACAACTCTTAAGGAAAGGAAACAAGAAACACAGAGACCTTACCAAGAAGGGACCGCCGAGGTTAGGAAGACAGGGTTGGGACCCAACAGCTGTTGATCTTCCAATCATCATCCCTATTAAGATTATTCGGCCTTTTTTCAATCTCCAGGGCCTCCCTAAACTTGCGATGGTGAAACTGAGTAACTCTAGCAATGAATTGAGCCTCTTCGATACATACATGAAGCATCTCTTCTCGGCATGTTCCGCTAGGGCAGAGGATTTGGTCCTACCATGCCTCAAGTCAGCTGAATGCTCACTAATCCTTTGATTGATAGAGCGACCCGTCTCACCAATATATGGAATCCCACAAGAGCAAGGAATGACATAGACGCCCTTCATGTCTTAAGGGTCAATAGGATCTTTTACAGATCTGAGGGAGCTACGGATAGTATTAAGAGGTCTAAAAGTTGCGGGCACATCAAACTTTCTCAGAATCCTTGCAATCCTATCCGTGGTCCCCTGGATATAAGGGAGGTTAACTCCCAAGACACGATCATTAGGATCCCTACGAATTGACGGCACCTTCTTAGCCTTGAGGAAGGCCTTTTGACCCAGGTGTCTATCGTAACCATTTTTCACAAAGACATCTAGGAGATGGGCCTTCTCCTTTTCCAAGCTATCTTCATCAGAGATTCTAACAGCACGGGTGGCAAGAGTGCTTAGAACACCTAATTTTTGAGCTGGGAAATGATGGGAAGAAGCATGCAAGTATTGCTCAATATGCGTCTTCTTCCTAAACACTTGATGAGAAAATGAACCATCCGCTTTCTTACAGATGAGAACATCCAAGAACGGAAGACAACCATTGTCTTCTTTTTCCATCGTGAATTTTATGGCGGCGGACTGGTTATTAAGATGATTGAAGAAACGATCCAGCTCATCAGGACCATGAGACCAGACAACACCAATGATATCAACGAATCTTTTCCAAAGCTTCGGAAGGAGACGAGAAGAGGCCAAAGCCCTAGACTCAAAATCCTCCATAAAGAGATTGGCGACTACCGGGGACAAAGGGGAGCCTATGGCAACCCCACAAGTAATGGAAACTTCAAAATTATATTAGTTGCGAAGTTCGAGGTGAGGTTGAAGTGGGCGGTTTTTCAGCATAGTAATAGGGTGGGGGAGCTTAGTGGATTGATACGTATGAAATAAGTAAACCAAAATTCAATTACTATATTAATTGTGTCGATCGAGGTGAAGTTGAAGTTGAAGTGTTTCCTAGCATGACATTGTATGAAATTTTTAGTAAGGAACGTATGAAGGTGTTTTGTATCTCTAGGTAATGAATGAATTAATAAGCTCTGTTTGGTAAGTCAAAGGTTTTTATTATATCAAAAGAAATTATATTATTAGTGGATTGATACGTATGAAACAAGTAAAGACAAATTTATATTTATATTAATAATTTTAAAATATATTACTTGTGAAGTAATGGAAACTACAAAATTATATTACTTGCGAAGTTCGAGGTGACGTTGAAGTGGGCGGTTTTTTAGCATAGTAATAGGGTCGGCGAGCTTAGTGGATTGATACATTTGAAACATGTAAAGAAAAATTCAATAATATATTAATTGTGAAGGTTGAGGTGAAGTTGAAGTTGAAGTGAGTGTTTCCTAGCATTATAATGTAGAAAAGTTTTAGTAAGGAAGGTATGAAGGTATTTTGTATTTCTAGGTAATGAATGAATTAATAAGTTTTTTGGTAAGACAAAGGTTTTTATTATATGAAAAGAAATTATATTATTAAATATAATTTTCTATAATTTTTTTGGTCTTAGTTTTATTAGATTTCTTAGTTGGAAGATAACATCTGAAATAGATAGTAAGTTTTTAGTACAATCTTATTAATGAAAGCTCAAATGGTTAGTGAAACCAAAAAAAGTTTAACACTATAATACAACTCACAACTATTAGGGATCAAAAGAATGTGTCAAAGGAGCATTCCCTTGTCCAACACCAAGTGATGTAGGAGGTCTAAAGTCATAGTGGACATTATTTTCCATGTCTACAAGCCTCCCTTCGAAGTGTTCTGACTTCTCATAAATTCTCCTTTGACTCCTTTGTAAGGTGGCTAGACGATCTTGCATTTTCCACTGATTATGCTTGAGATTTTTCAAAGTTCAATGACCACATTCTTGTCATCGCGATAATCTTTATTGAGTTTCTCTAAGAGGAGGGTCACATGTCTCAGTTGGATATGAAATATGTCTGAAGGGGGCAGAGCAGGTGCGGGGGAGAGGGGTAATTCCACAGTTCCAAGTGTTTGTATAGGGATGGGGTCCACTGCGTCACCAAGACCACAATCATCCATGATATGTTCTCCATGTTGACCCCTTGGTCCTACACCCCTTTTGTGCCTTCCACAATAACAATGCACAGTCCATTGAGATGGGTCACAAAGAAACCTACAATCAAAGTTAAACCTCATTGGCCTACAATAGTCAACACAAGAATATCGACAAGTCCCCCCACTCAAACCATGATGCAACAAAAAAACCACAAACACACGGTGTTGGCTCTCGTTGTATCCCCCAGTTGAACAACTCAAACCAACCAATAAACAGGTTGATCATCCAATTGCCACCACGAGAAGCGAAACAAGAAACCCCCTACCCTTGTGTCAAGCCCTCGACCTCAAATAGATTTAAATAACTGCATGGACTCCAAGGTGACCAAAAAATAGATTGACTTTCCAAAAAAAAACCTTTGTAACCACCCTAGTTGCAACAACCATGCAATGGAATTCCAATAACTCCGCACCCAAACATCGAGAATCACCCCACAATAAAAGTTGACACTAAGCATGACTAGAAAGAGTGGAGGTTGAGCTCAAACTCTTCTAGGTAGGCCCTTTAAAACACCACCAGAAACTCTCAATGTGACTGACCAAACCTCTATTATCACACCAATTCTCAACAAAAATCACATAAATAAGCTAGGACTCCCCAAAGAAGGAATACCCACCTACAACACAGACAATTGCAAAAGAAAACTACTCATAAAAACCATACATCCTTACCAATTTCCTAATCACAGGTCTTTAGTCCAATTCCAACTGGCAACCCACCATACGAGGGCCCCACATTGTTGGTAACTCCTTAGACTTTTGAGAAATCTTCTAGCTGATACTTATTATGCTACAATCCCACATTTTCTTTCCCTATACCACCTTACAGAATTCTTTAACTTTTCAACCTTCCACAGAGAACCACCAATCTCTTGCATAATATTTCCATACCGTATCTAGCTCTTGAATATTCCCATCGTACATAGGCATAATAGGACCAATGCTCACTAGTCTATCTCCCATACCAAAACACAAATGACTATCGGTGTGGCAAGAACCATCACATAAATAACCCATCTTCTCTCCTCAAGGCATGTCCACTTGACACAAGCATGCATGTCATCGTAACTCAATACCCCCCCTCTCTAAAATTTAACAATACTAGTGATGTAGCAATCCCCCCACTGATCCTAATGTTTCCCCAGTCCATCACCCCCATTAGGGAAATGAATTGAATACATGTAATAAGGTAAATTATGGAATTGAATTTTAAGAAATAAAGTTAAAATCAAGGTCAATTTAAATATATGAATGAGTTTAATTTGCATATTTATTTGCACTGAGGAGTAGTTTAACAATTTTATGTTTTTGTTTTTTTTTTTTTTTAATTTGAATTTGTTGATATATTTTTTAATAATATTGTTATTTTTAGTTATTTAAAATAATTTTTTGGATACATAAAGGAGTTCTATGCCCTAAACTATCTATGTGGCATTTGGATTGTGTAAACTATACAACTCAAGAATTGTGATTCCAACAAATTCTTGCTACAAAAAATTGACCAAAAAATATAATTGAAAATAAATCAAGATATATAACAATTAAACTATGATGATTTTATTAGAGTAAATTTAAAGCAGTTACGTAACTTTATTAATAGACGATGTGTTAACTATTCTTGCAGTGTTAAATTAAACTTTTAGTGTTAAAAATGGACAAAGTGATGTGTTGGTTATAAGGTGAGTTATTTATGAGTGTAGTGAAGGAAAATTTAATTTTGTAGTAAATAGAGTTTATTTTCTAATACTTTTTCTTTAAGAATATTTTAAGTACTTTTGATGGAATCTTGGAGTTCAAAAATCTATCATGTTAAGATTCTTAAATGCAATTGGATTCAGTAGTCATCCTATAGTTAAATTTTTTGTTTAAAACAAATAGTTTTTCAAACTTCAAATTCAGAAATTTTTTCTTGCTACATAATTAGAGACTTTAACAAAATAAGAGCACAAAGTTCAAGTGTTTATTGTCTTTGAAATGCTACTAGGTTGGATTAAGGCGGTTCTTCATGTGGTCATGTTGTAAGATTTTAGTTTTAGATTGACATACATATTCCATTTAAATTTGATCTTAAGCATTTCTTTATAAATTATGTGTAACATGACTCGAGTTCACTTATGGGTATATATCATTGTAGTTCATCCTCTATAAATATGAATTTGAAAAATTATTCTAACCTATATTTATCATACTATGATGCCATGATTAATTATTCTCAATAGGGATCTAATACCATATACAACCTATATAACTATTGTCATACCAATTATATAACAAATCAAAAGCCCAATTAGAACTCTGATATGATGAGGTAGCAATATACCTCACATATCAAACACATATGTAGTCCTAACAACATTTCATTCCATGCATTATTCTAAACATACCATCATAAAAAATATTAAACACATAAAACATTCCATCCAAAATCATATAACATAAAACATGTATCCTTTTATGAGGCCCCACCAAACCTTAGTCATTACTATTCAATCTCTCTCAACAATAGGTCACCTTGAACTTGTGGTTATCACTCCACTAGGAAAAGGGATACCTAAGGATAGTAGGTCTTATAATCAACAAAACAATAACTAGACCAAGGCTAGTTCAAATTCCAACCTAACAACCTTTGATCATCTTGCATAATTGAAGGAAGTGGATCCACTTCTCTACGTTGTAGTCCCTCAGGTGGCACCACTTCCCTCCAATATCTCCAACATGGGTTGTTTAAGAACTCTCATAGCTCTATGGTTCCAGGAACTCCAATTGATATAATGGAGTCTCTAGGCACTCCCCAGGCCTCACGGAAGGGAAACCTATTCCTAAAATTTATTTTTCTAGGTCTCCATTCTTCGCCAAGGAAATCCAAGGAGAATTTTCCACCCCTATCCACCTAGGATTTATAGGGTTACCGAAGTTAAATAAGGTTATAGTGGATCCTCTACTCTCACTCAACATATACCCAAATCAAAGGTGGTAATAAAGGAGTGATGGAATTATTGAGAATGATGGATTTCTCATGAAGCCTAAAGTTTGTATATGCATTCTCCTTTTCTAAGAAGTGGAAACCCAATAACTCCCTCCCCACACATGGTAATTCATCCCACGACTTAGGAACTTAGGACAAAAATCATGACATACGATGTATTCTCTTAGGAATGGATTATTTGATTCCTTCACTAAACGCCACTTGACTTAGTCCCTTTCATTAATCCCATAGCCTCCTTTTCACTCATGGATTCCTTATCCTCCATGTTCTCTTGCATCATTAGACTTGAGCAGTGATGTATTTTATTAATATATGAGTGTCATTATAATTTACATTGTTAGGCTCACTATCTTCTTGGAACACATGCCCTATTTTCTAATATCGCACAAGAACTCCAATCCCAAAACATACATATATAGGCACTCTAACCCAAAAACCATACTAGATCACTAGCCTATAAAACATAAGTAAATTTACAATCTAGGGGTATTACATTCCCCTCACCCTTATTTATGCACTATATTTAGTGCATTATATAAATATCTAGAATCAAAATCCTCAAAAATATACAAGTACTCTTCTTGCATGGCATCCTCATGCTCCCAAATAGCACCTTCAGGAACAAAACAATTACACTAGACCTTTACCAAGCTCATGGGCCAATTCTTGAAAATTTTGACCTTCTTATCTAATATGTGCACTACTTGTACCTCTAATTCACCCTCATGCTCAAACTGGATCACAACCTAATCAATTACACGGTTAGGATTACGGACATACTTTTTAAGAAATGACACATAAAACACATGATGTATGCACATGGATGCAAGTATTACAAACATGTATGCAATAGGACCAATCATCTCTAGGATTTGAAATTGGCCATAATATATCATTGCTAGTTTTTGGTAGCTTCCCAATCTTATTGAACATTCCTTAAATTTCACTTTTGAGAAGACATGCTCACCTAGTCTTAATTATTTTTGTGTTCTACCTTTTTATGCAATTTTTTTCTTCAATTTCTTCTTTAAATTTACCATATTCTCTTCTATTTCTCAAAGTAATTTTGACCTAATAATAGCATTATTAGTTGTATTATCCTAACTCATAAGTTTGTTTCATTTCCTATCATACAGGGCTTCAAATGTGATCATCTTTAAAGATGCACAAAGCCTATTTTTAATGAATATTCAACCAAATATAATTACTATTATTGTTTATATGGTTTGTCAATCACACACATCCACATCATATCTTCAATCACTTGATTGATCCTAACTCTAGGTGATATACTTTTCTAAAATTTATTTTTTTCCCAAATAATGGGATGTTAGGAGGAGAAGGGATTCCATTATTTAACATTATATCTTATTCCATTGCTAAGAGAAATAATCAAGAGTGGTATCTTGTGAGTATAATGGAGGAGGAGGATCACATAACATGCATTAAGGCCACCACGTTGAAAGGTAACTTCATAGAGAGTTCCCACTACTTTGTATATGTGGTCTTACAAATGAGGCAATGAGAGAAGAGAATAGGCCTCACCATCTCAATATGTTTCCTATGATATTGGGTTTCTAAGGATAAATCCTATTTCATTTGTGTGGATGGTGTATAATTGTGCTTATTTTCATTTTTTTGTTTTAATTATTTCTCAAAATTCAAGCAAGGCTAGTAATTAATTAATTCGGGATCTAAGGAACCTTAATTTTCATATTTTAATATTTTATAATATAAAAGATTTGTTATGATGAACTATCTACTAGAATATCCATAGAATTTTACAAATCATATTGGTATCAAAATTGGAGTATTTGTGGGAAATTATAGGATCTAGGAATTGCTTTAAGAAGAAAAATCATAAAATCCTAGCAATGGCAAATGAGTTTGTTTACAACAACCCTTGAGATATAATATTAGAGAGGTTAGCAAGGAAGAAATAGAAAGTAGTTGAAATTTCTCACAGTTTGGTCCTCCTCATGGTGTTTCTAATAGGCGATATTTGACCATTTATGGAGGATGAAGGATCCAACTCAAAGATCAGATCATAAGGGAAACTAACAGATCATGAACAACGAAAAAAAATAGAGGAAAGAACATATGAAAGAGAGGTCAAGTTCCAATATAATTATCGATCAATCCCTAGAGAAATCCCATGTTAAGCACAAAACCCCTTATTAAGCCCTAGATATTGGGTTATTGCATTAATATTACTATATTTTTATGGACGCCAAAGAATTTTAGTGTGCCCTTTCATTATAATTGTACTCTTTATATCCCTATATATATTTGTAAAAGTAGGTTTCCCCTCATGGATTGCAATTATTAGCTTCTTATCAATTTTAAGGCGCATGGTTCATAATATTTGGTATTAGACTATACATACTAAAGGCTTTGCTACTTCAAATGAGTAATCGTCGCACTTTCAATACAAGTTTTTAGGGGAGGAACTTCAGGTTGTGAAATTATTTAGAAAATGAGGAGAGATATTGATGTACATCTAATTAAAATTTTAGATTTTGTTTCACTATACTTTCATACATACACCCTATGGAAGTTAGGGTTTTTTTAAATGGTCCTAGATTAGTTTCAAATGAGTGATATATTGGATTTTTTGTTATAACCTCATTTTTAGGATATTTTAGACTATGAAACATTTAGAGACTTATGAGAGGTATTATATATGGCTAATAAAAATTTTGGATTTTGGTTCGATACAAATTTGGAGATATACGCTCTAGAAGTTAGGATTTTTGCATAGTTCTGAAATGATTTTCAAACTAGCGATATTGAAATTTCTATTGTAAGTTTCTCCTACGGAAATTTCAAATAGTGAATTTTTTAGCTCAATGCTGAAAGGACATACTAAGTACATTAGTTAAAATTTTCGTAAGCACATTTTAAAAAGTTTTGGGAAGCTTACCATAACTTTCACTTGGCACATTAAACTTTTGTTAAACCTATGGAATTGTAGAGAAGACATATCAAAGTAATCTAGGCCAAAATTTTATACTTAGAAGGGTTGTAATTTTAGAAATATACCGGGACAAAAAATAAATCATCTATATAATTTGTGAATTAGGGTTTTGAAAGGTGTGTAACATATAATTGGAATAAATTTTGATTAGAAGAATTATTTTTGGTGATTTTAAAATTGTGATAAAGAGGATAAATAGGAGAATTATTATTTACTTGCATGGCTCCTAATGGTTCTTCAAAATATACTTCACCACTGAAACTTATAGAAGTCCCATCGATTACTCATGAATAAATAAAAGATGCTTGTTATCGACTATCTAAGTTCAAAATTCAAGTGACACAAGTGCAATAATAAGAGAAAAATTGCAAAAAAGAGATGGAGAATAAAATGGAATAAAACAAAAATTGAAGGAAGAAATACAAAAATCTACCTAGAGATAAATACAAGCATTCCTGAATTCCATGGAAAGATTCTCTTAGAGAGGATTTCTGAAGGAGATATGGAGATCTAAGGAAATCGTGAAAATAAGGACAACAATTGTGTTGGAAATGAATCACATATGGGGAATATTTATCACAATTAGAGAGCACAAATATTGAATCACAGAACTATAATAATGATTTTTCACTTGAGGATCCACATCATCCCATCTTCTAGTTAACATCAAGGAACTGTTTCATTATGAACATTGATATGAGGAAGTATGATGGTAATGCTCTTATAGCCCAAATATGATATATTGAGAAATACTTTAATATACACCAAATGACAACTTGGTTAAAACACACAAATAAGATGAATAGAAAGCATATCAACATCAGAGTGCAATGGAAATTTAAGTAGGAGATTGGGTATTTCTAAGACTACAACCATATAAATAGTTGTCCCTCAAGCAACAAAAGAAGGAAAATAAATTAGCAATGAGGTATTATGTCCCCTAGAATATGTTTCTCTTGCCTTCATGCAAACACCTAGTCATCCATGTTTCTTTCTTAAAGAATCTAATTAGTAACAAGATCCCAATCCAAACTATTTCACTAGATATTAATGGAAGTGGAAACATTTAATTAGAAATAGAAATAATCCAAGAGAATAGGATTAAATGTATAATAGATCAAGCAATTATTTAGTAACTCATTAGATGAAAGAACCTACTAGTGGAAGAGGTGACATGGGGACATGATTTATTCATGTAGAAACACTCACAATTAGTCAAGTGTTGAGGGAAACACTTGTTTAAAGGAGGCCTACATGTTAAGCCCCAGATAAGCCCCATGTTAGCCCTAAAACCCCATATTAATCCTTGGATATTTATTTGTTACATCTCTTTTGTTATATTATTATGTAGGTCAAAATAGTTCATTATACACTTTCAAGATAGTTTTACCCTTTCCCTCCCATATTCCAAGGAGGCATATTCTTAAGACCATAAAATATTGTTTGATACATTGTATTCATTATAAAAGGAGGTTCTCGCGTTGAAGTGGACTGCAATTATTGGATTCTAATCAATTTTAAGGAACATGTTTCATAATATTACCCCTTAATATTTCTTATTTATTTGGAAGAAAAAATGGATACTAAGGTGAAATTGATGTAACAATGTTGAATAATTGGTTCAAATATATATAGGTCTAGTTTAGTATTCGCCATATAGAAGAAGAGTAGAATATTTAGTTTGTTAGACTGAGACTAAATGGACATACCTTAACCTGGTTGGAAAGTCACATGGAGGCACTTAGGTTGGATTGTTATCCACCAATAACTAAGTGGGAGGATTTAAAACCCTAATTAAGTCATATTTCTATCCTATCGGGTATAAAGAGGACTAATGGATCCATTAGGATTACTTCAATAAAGGGAAGTGTAGAGTTTGCAAGAGTACATCATTGCTGCTAGGAAGATGGATATCATGTTAGGTATCTATCCCAAGAACCAAGATGTACTCCTCAAGTGTTTTGAAGGCCTATATATTCATTTGTGAAAGAAATTATTCAATCCTAGGATAGTTTATGTAGCTTGTGTGCAAGAAAATTATCTAGAAAATAAAGGTGACAAAAAAGGACAACCAAGTGGTTCCAAATAGAATGAGAGCCTATATGCTACCAAGGAGAGAAGGAAGAAGTGGAGAGGGAAAGAAAATAATACAACAACCATTACCCATTAGTCTAATGATTCGAGTAGAACCAAAACCACTGAAATATCAATGGTACGACTAAGGAAAAGTGTTAGAAACTAAATATACATCTATTCCATAACAACAATAAGAATGATGCTAAGAAGAAGAACCTTCTAGCTATAAATTTAAGCAATCATATAGTGAGTATCTCAAATGGAGATGAGAAGATTGTTTGAAATTTAGTGCAAAATGAGGTGAATTTGAGTATCCTTCATCACCAGGAAGATCACATTTAATTATATTTACATATTATATAAGAGCATGCTACTCCTAGGGTCTACTCCATTGTTCTTTGATATTTTAGTTATATTTTTGTATACTACTTTTCTAGAGTTCAAGAATACATGCGTGTCTTCGCATTTGGATTCTCATTTATTTTTTGCTAATTCCATTTACGACCAACTCTATCTTTTACTATGTTTCCACAGATGATTAACTAACTCCATTTATGGTTAGTTAAATATTACTCAAGTAGTCATTTTTGGACTCATATGTATGAACTAAGAAAATTTAACTAATAAACAATTTCTTTCTTTGAAAAGGTTCTATATTTGTAATTTAATTATTTAATATTATTGAAACAATTTAAATTAATTTATTTGGCCATGTGTTTTGAATCGATCACTTTAGTCTCTAGATTGGCATGTGATCTGAAAATTTTACATCAACAACCCTTAAATTTTAATTTATAATTATTAATATTTTTTAATTTTTTAAAAATATCCTTAATATATTATCACTAGATACTTTTTAATTTTTTTTTTTTAAATAATAGGTGTAATGGGTGTGGAAGTTTTATTGTAATTAGTTTAAGATTACATTTCTCTTATAATATTATTTTAAGCTTTAAATATAGTACTTATTATATTTATTTTGGATTTTTAAAATGGTAATTATTATTACATTGAAGGTGTTCTTTCATAGCATGATTTGCAACCGAATTTTGTCCTCTATCAAGAGCCATTTGCAAGAAGACACATGCACTATCCTTTACTCTGCGAACGTAACATTTATGTGATGTATGTTTTATTCCCATCCCTATTGACTGTCAACCTGTGATGTATGTTTTTTTTCAAACCTTGTCGCTTCTCAACTATCCAAAATTGGGGTGTAAAAATAAAGGAAATGGAATAAGGGATCGAAATGCTAGAAATTAGCTAAAACAATGTTAAAATTTAATGTTGGTTTGAATACCATTGACATTGAGTCATCCAAATGTCCACTGAACCATGGAAAATTTTAGGGGCGAATGTTAGCCCTTTGGCAAAATTAAAGGGTTTTAAATTTTTAGTGGGCCAATATTTTGTATCATAGTACATTTTTACAAATCACCTCAAATAGCCCCCCTTATTTTAAGGCAGAGGGTAAAAAAGGTAAGTTTAGCCCTTGAAACTAGAAGTTAAAACATTCCATTCACTCATTTTCAAGAATATGTTTTATTTAAGTGAATTTGTTCACCCATTTTCGAGAATATGTTTTATTTAAGTGAATCCTATGGGCCAAATACCATATTTATAAAAGAGGTATGGTAAATTAATAAAAATA
>APFE030858622.1:17221-71781 GCA_000404065.3 Pinus taeda
TAAGCGAGAGGTATGGTAAACAAATAAAACATTTTTTAATATTTACAACATAAGTCACCTTGTATTTATGAATGGTATGGTAAATTAATAAAAATATAAATAAACGAGAGGTATGATAAACAAATAAAACATTTTTTTATTTTTTTATATTAATACCATGCAAGAAAAACATTATTAACCCTAATATTAGTATTAATAAAAATAAAAATGGAACATGGTATTGACCCATGGTATTCACCAAAATGGCACATGGTATTGAGGCATGGTATTCACCTAGAATATAGCCTATTTAAATGGGGGATTAACCTAACATAGATCCATTTTTACTCTGGATCTACTAACCACCGAGAGGTATCAAATATCGTGATATGCAAACTAGCATAGAGTGAAAAAGTATTTGATCCCTCTCAGGGCTTGGTGGATCAACAGTAAAAATGGATGTTGTAATTTAATGTATGTTAAACATTTTAGCTTGGTTAAAATAAAAAATAAAATAAAAATCAACTATTAATTTATAATTCTAATAGTATTTTTAAGCTCAGGTTTGAACCATGTATTGATCTGTATACAAAGATAACAAGATTTATAATGGTAAAATATTCCATTAAGCTGGAAGATTCGCCAAAATATTAATATACATATTATATTATTGATAAAATCGCCTTCCATTTTTCCGATATACCATGCAGATTTGCTCGTTTATTATACATATAAATTTAAGGGGGGTTCTTAAAATTTTCCCTGCACTGAACATTACCAAGATACTATGAGACCTAGCACTCTCTGAGGTATAATAATTTTTTAGTAACTGCAAAAGCTAACAATTGTGGATCTGAATACTTTCTAAGTTATTGAAAAGATAACATTTGTGGATTTGAAGTATCCACTGCATTTGGTGTAAATGGATTGACATGGAAAACAAAATGGTTGTCTAGTAAATTTTAACCACTGATAAAGATAGAAAAAGATATAAATTAGCACTATAAGCATCCCAACGAGATGGGATCTTTGGGAAACTAAGAAAATATTTTTAATGAAAAATGTTAAAAGGTATGAATGCTCATGTGATCATTTTAATAAGAAATGTTAAAAGTATAGGAAAAGTGTTAATAAATTTCCATCTACATTTATACTAATTACCTTTTAATTTTTCTAAGTCATCATCTTTGTCCAAGTACCATTCTCTTGTATCTTCTCTTTCAGTAAATTGTAATAAATAGCTGCAAGATATTAAGTTCAATCTAAAATTCACATTCAATATGTAAAGGATGATTGTAATACATAGTTGTGAGATATTAAGTCCAACCTAAAATGCACATAATGGAGAATATCAGTCTAATTTTACACACCTTCTTTAAAAACCTATCAATATCAAAGTTTATCAACCTCATCTATAGGTGAACATCATTTTACAGAGAAAAAAATTGCTGCATTTTTATTTTAAAAAGTAGTACATTAGCACAATTTACTTATATATAATAGGGATCAGACAACCCCATGATCACCATTAAGATACAACAATATAAAAAAGTTGAAAAACCAGATAAAGACAACATAGAGGACCCTTGAAAGAACATAGTAAAAAAACTTGACATGCTACATACTACAACCATACAAGGAAAGGCCAAAAACAACAATCTCATAATCCCCCTGTTAGAGGGAGAAAAAGCCAACATGTCTCAAATAATCATTAATCATCCACTTATAATGAATATCCAAGAGCCAAAGAGAGTCCTTACCTAGAATAGAGGTCTTCCACTAAATTATTCTCATGGTAAATGCGAGAGAAGGAAATTCTCCTGAAGGACATCTTCATATCATGAATAAGAAACATCTAATGGTGAAGCAAAGGAGGAAAAAATGAAGAAATGTCCCTGAACCTATTGATAACAATCTGGGAGTCCCCATAGATGTCAACTTCCTCAATGTCTAGCTAAGAAGCCCAACAGAGAGCACCCCACAATACCAACAACTCTACCCTGCAATTAGAACCAACCTCGTTGAACCAAGAGAAATGGTAGGAGAGCTCTCGATCAAGGATAATGAACAGTCCACAGCCACACTGACCATCTTATGGAACTCCATCAAAAAAGGAAATAGGGGAAGAAATTCCAACCTCACGCCTGAAACAGGTTCTTGAATTTGGATTAGGGCACCAGGGGCCTATTTCTGAAAATTAGAACTGAAATCTAAAACAAGTAAAACTCACATATAGAACTAACTCTTGGAAAAAAACGAGAATTTATGTTCCTCTAAATTACCCAGAGGGTATATAATGTAGGCGAACCATACTCCTGTTGATACTCAAACCAGAAAGATAAACAATCACTGATAAAGGATCTGACCCCCGATGAACTCAGGTTTAAGTAAAAGGAAACCTCCTGCCAAACCTCAATAGAAAAAGGAAATATTAAGAACAGGTGTAAGACATCCTCCTCTGCCTGCACATACATCGAGAAAATGTTGGGATCGTGTAATCCTCTTTTGGAGAGGTTCTCCCATGTTAAAATTTTGTTCATGTATACCATCCAAGTAAAACATTTGAGTTAGGGGAGCCTCCTAGTGCCACATCTTAGACAACCGTAGAGGTTGGGAATATGAACCTTGCTTCAGAGAGATGTAAGAGTATAACTCTTTGACCAAGATGCTTCCATTAATCTCCTTTCTACCCCACACAAGACAATCTAGTCTCTTAGTTAAAACAACCCTTAATTGACATAGATTGAACCTGCAATGTTCCCATTATGCTTCCATCCAAGATGGAAGGTGAAGGCATGAAGAAATAGGCCATGAGGGAGAGGAAAGGGAAAAAATATGCTAGGGGAAATATGTACTAAATAATATCTTCCTGATTCATGGAAAAATTTTAATGCCTTGACCGAGAAGAGATGTCCATCAGTCATATCTTTTATATTATTAAGGCCAATAGTGACCATGTCTCTGCTACCAAATTCCCACCTCAAGTTACCACATAACTAGATTTTAGCCTTCATCAAACTGCCCCAAATGAAGGAATATTTCGTTTTTTTTTAGGAGCACCAGAGAAAACACAATATTCCGAATTAGAGTTGTAAATATATTTGTCTTTAATACTATGATGCCATATACGATCATCTGTACGACCCCTCTACATATTTTTTGTGAGAAGGGAAAGGTTGAAGATCTATGAATCATGAATGCCCCATTCCCCATCATCCATGTCCCTTGTGAGATATTTTAGGTTGGCGAGTCAAAAGTTTTTCCCCTTTCCAACACCGCTCCATAAGAAACCATTAATAATGGCATCAATTTTGTTGATGACAACCTTTGATAGGTGGAATAGAAGAATCAAGTAAAATGAGATGCCGTGTAATATTTCTTTAATCATCACAAGTTGACCTCTGAAGAAAATCCATTTATTCTCCCACAAACCCAATTTTTGCTTGAAATTATCAATAAGCTAGTCCCAATCATGGTTCCATTAACTGTTTGGTTTTATATTGAAAACCAAATACTTGAAACCATCCATGAGAGATCGAGAGTTAACACTGAAAATATTGGAAATTTCCTCAATAGTCCTCACATCCACCTTGTCATATATTGGATTGGATTTGTCAAAATTCATGAACAGACCAAAGACTTAACCAAAAATAGACATAATATGATGAAAATCTTGCCATTGCTAAATTTGGGCACGTCCAAGACAAATAAGGTCATCCACAAACATGAATTGGGTGGATCTTATGCTTCTAGGCACCCTGTAGCCCTCAATCAGACCATTTGTGATTGCTTCATTGATGCCCTTGGTCAGCCCATCTACAACCATGATGAATAGAAGGGGAGAGAGTGTGCATCCTTGGTACATGCCTCGGGATATCTTAAATAAATATGTTGGGTTTCCATTAATTATAATATCCAAGTTTTCAATGGATATACAAGCCATAATACATGCAGAATGCCTTCTCTCAAGGCCTATGTTGTGAAGAATTTATCATAGCAGGTCCTAGTCAATCATATCATATGCTTTGATCAAATCTATTTTGATGAGGCATGCCTCCATATTCCAAGTTTTGACTGAGTGGATGAATTCTTGCGAAATCTTCATTGTATCCTATATCTGTCTATTTGGAAGGAATCAAATTTCTCAAGAGAAATGTGAGGAGAAATAATATTTTTGAATTTGTTAGATAATAATTTGGAGATAATTTTATAGATTGAATTACACAATGATTAGGCATGAAGTCTTTGAAAGAATAAGTGTTTTTATATTTAGAGATAAAAGAGATCAAATTATCATTTATTGCACCTGATATATGGATTTTCCTTTGTGATTCTTCCATCATTTGTACCATATCAGATCTCATAATGTCAGAACATTGACTCAAAAAATTAATTGTCCAGCCATCAGGGCTGGGACTTTTGTTTTTCGCCATGGATTTCATAACCATGAATAATTCCTCTAATGTAATTGGACCATATAATATATCGGTGGCCACATAATCCACCATACACAGGAAGTGATTTGCAATCTCCATTTGTGCTATCACATTATCCAACTGTGAGGAAGTGTATAGGATTTTAAAATAACAGCCGACCTCCCTCAAGTTGTCCTTTTGGAATGTGAGCATATTGTTCTAGTTGTCGCTGATGTTCCACATAGAATTTGATTGCTTTTTTTTAAGCCACCCTATGAAAAAAAATGTTTCGATCACCACCCACAACCCAATCAAATTTCCTTTTCATTCTCCAATGATATTTTTGTAATTTTAATAATCTATCTCTTTTTGTAGATAGTTCAATGATTTATCTCTTTGTATACTCTTCAAAACAATTAGGGTTTGTAATATCATGAATTTATGCAATTGTCCAATCGATGAGGTCCAACTCCCTTTTATGTTTTCATTTCCTCATCATGATCCATTGTTTGACCATAGATTTTAACTTTCTTAGCTTAAAAGTTAATTTCTCCATATAATGTTCTCAGAAATACCCCAAAGGTTGGGATCAATAATTTTTAACCAACTTTGCAAAATCATTCTCTTTAAGCCACATATGATTGAATTTAAAATGGATGTCCTTCATCTCATATTCCCATTCTACTCCAGGACTATGGCTTCATGGTCATATATGTTTATAAATAAACACCTTGATTTTAACTCTTTCCATTCTTCGTATATTGATAAATTGACAAGAAACTTGTCAAGTATATTTTTTTTTCCATCTACACTATTAATCCCATTCCTCTAGGTAGGTCGAATAGGATTAGGGAAAATATCCTTGAGGATACTGTGTGAAATGAGTTCTTTTCAAAAAACTATAAGAGGACCACAGTTATTTTTTTACCCCAAAATTCACCCTCTTCCTATGCAAGATTCATATCCCCAACCAAAATGGGGTTATGCATCTCCAAGAGATCACATGAATCCATACTCTCCCAATAATTCCTTCTATTGGTGTAGGGATCATATTTCTTGATAATATAAATCCTCTAATGTGTACCCCTACAGTATCAAGTCAAAATGATCCCCACCCTAGAATTGTATGCTTTGAATAAGAAAATATTGGGGTTCACTTGGATACCAAGTCCTCGTATGGACCAGATGTTCTTATAGCACAGATAAAACATTAATGGAAATTTTTCGAGAGTATATCCCTAGAAAATAACTTTTCAGACATTCTTTCCTATAAGAGCACAATCGATGACTTGTTGGTGAATATAATATTGGTCATGGACATTATTTCTAGGTAGATCCCAAGCTTTTGATGTTGATTGATATAATATTCTCCATGTGGGCATGTAAGTAGGATAATCACCTCTAAGTTCATGTGTATCAGAAGAGTCATTTCTGCTCATAATACCATTGGAGGAGCCAAGGTCAAATGGAGGATAGAGAACCTCCTCTACAACTTCAAGAAATCATAAATTAAGATTGTGTTCCACACAAGTATATGACCAAAATTTTCTTAAGTTTAATACTCTTATTATGGCACTATGAAACATTCTTTCTCCAATCATGATTATTAAGTGTATTTTGATCCAAAAGTAAGGGCGTATTGGTTGATAGAGGCTCCAAAGAGAGAGATCCATCTCAGTCTTTGGTGAGAAGATCCATATCCATTGACATAGGAGATGTTATTTTCCCCAACTAATGAGTTAGCTGATAATTCATCAATGAGATGGGATTCGATGCATTACCATTAAGTTTGGACAATTCTTTGGGTCTTAAAAGAGAAATAGGAGAATCGGATGAACAACCCCTTGCTTTCTCTCCACATCGGTCAGGAAAAGAATGCGGCACAAACTTATGTGAGATATCCATGTCTTGGCACTTGAGAGTTGCAACACGAGAATCGATAGCTCTCGTATTACCATCATATGTGATATGCTTATCATTTGACACCTAGGGGGCATTAATAATTACTGTGGAATATTTTTTAGTATGATCAACATCTGAAAATACTACTTTTCTCTCTATACTAGGACGAACACCACCAAGACGCACCAGACATGAAGCAATCAAGTGTCCCATTTTATGGAAGCATAGGTACCTAAATGGACTACCCCAGAAGTCCACCTATTAGTGAATATAAAAAGGCCCCCAACATATGTCCAAGGCTACAGGAAATCCCTTAGATTAATCTACCTGGAACAAAAACCATGCAGTTATTTTCTCGAGGAGACCAATAATACCTTCTTCCACATAAAATATCTTTTCAATATTATTGGTGATTGTCGATATTTCCTTCTGTGTCCAAAGTTCCAAATGGAGGATAGGAAGTTTTCCCTAGATAATATTCCATTTTGGAACTTATTTTATCGGGTCAAAACCCACAGTCCATCTTTGAAGACATAGAAAACCTTTTCCTTTTAACCATGGGAGAGAAGCAACTTTTCTATGTTTACAACCTCCAAAAAGTGGAAATCAAACCAACCCTTTATCATAGCACTTACCTTGGGCCTATACCTATTTTCCAATATGGATGACCAACATATATTGACCCATTCCTTAATCTAAGCCCCCAACATTCTAATGTACTACCATCTACCCACCAATACATGTTCTTTAAGCCTCACAACATATTCCCAGTATACATCCACAGCAAGGACGAGTTTTTGGACTTCTGAATCAACTTTGAATGGTTTCTTACCCTAATGTCTTGGATATCTTGACTTATCCTCTTTTCCTTTATGGTCCTCATTATTAAGCCCATGAGGTTCCTTAGGATGAACCTTCATAGAAGGAACAAGAGATAAAAGTATAGTGGAGCCAAACCCCTTGTCAATGAATTCATTTTTCAGCTACTATGGTGACATCAATCAAACCATTAGCATCAGTAATACTATCAATCATAGATGTAATGTCTTCCATTTTCAATCGGATACATACTCCCTCCTTTTCTGACCAACAAAAATGCAAAGTCCATCGACATAGGTGTTATAGCCCCACTTGAAAACTGGCATTTGTTGAGTCCTTTGCTACTATATCGGAACTTCTGGAGACTTCTTTTTTACCACGTTTACTGGTTAGGACTGACCACTTGATCACTCCTTGATCTCTACTATAGCATAAATCAAATAATATTTTTTTTTCAAAGATGTTTCGCTTCAGAGAATTGGAATTTGTTTGCCTGCAGATGCTAATGCCACTCCCAATGGATTGGTGGAAAAGTATTCATGAGTCACAGTTTTATCTTACATCTTCAGGCACATGTGGTCCCACCAACTCCCCAAATATATTGTCCATGTTGAGCCCCGACAGTCTCACTATGATAATAAGAGTCGGAGAAAAAAAACCACACTACTCGAAAAAGTGCCCTTAGATAGTTCTGACTGGCTTGGCTCAATAAAGAAAGGTCATTCAAAATTTGGTTGGTTGTGATATTTTAACATAAGCATTAAGGATATCTAGGATATAATCTAACCATTGTGTGAATGACTATGATTGAATAAGAGAATGATCTCTTTGAGAGAGAAGACAAATCCCAGGGAAAATCTTCTCGATGGATTCCCAACTCCCAAAAGCCACCAATCATAAATGGGCCGACCTCCTTCACCAACACTCACCCAACCAATTAATTGTTTTCAAAATTTGAATAAAAAAAGAACATATTTCAAAACTTGGTTAGTTGAGATTATCTGAACAAGCCCATTAAAGAGATCCAGGATGGAATGTGACCATGGTATGATTTAAAGTGATTGAATAAGAGAATTACCTCTCTGAAAATGATGACAAATCCTGACACAAATATTTTAGGTGGACTACCATCTCCCAAAAGCCACCAACCATAAATGGACCAACCTCCTACACCTACACCCATGCAACCAAACAATTGTTTTGAAAATTTGAATCTGAAAGAATGCCACCACCAATCGCAAACTAGAACCAAACAAGGCACCACCAATCAAGGATACACATCGAAACCCATGGGAACCATATACTAAGCACACCCAGAAGAAGAAAAAATCTTCACTAATCAACAGAAGAAAAAAAAAAATTGATAATATCAGACACCTTTTAACATGCAGGGGTCAAGCATTGTGCAACGCATAACATATAGACAATCAGATAACCAACCGAATAGGAGAGGATATTATGACTAATGACTTTCTTCAATATTTTTTATAACCTTATTAGGAAGCATTCAATACAATAATGACATACTCTACACCAGCATAGATTGCATAGAACCCAATGGTAATAACATCTCCAACCAAAGCATTATTTACTTAATTCAACATGGTTATCTCGAACTTTCTTCCCCCATGTTCAAAACATCATGACCAACGAGCTACCTTAGCAACATTGATTCTTAGTAAGTGAATGAAAGAGATCATGGAGCATTTCCATACCTAACATTTTATGCACCTCCACTAGATTATTTTCCCAAAAACACTTAATTTCATTCTGAAGAAACATATTAAGCTTCCTCTAATAATGGAGGTCCCTTGATTTCCTTATTTTTTCGCCCTTTAGAGTGTCCATAATGATCAAAACAATAATTAAAATCGCTACAACAATTAGCCCCTCCAGTTGAAAGTGTTTAGAAACATTTGGGGGTGACATTCTTTGCCCTAACCCTCTCACCATTTCTTGAGAGTCACTCTCTCCCCATTGTCAAACGTAGCCTTCAAAACCTCCTAAACTTAAAACATTTGAAAATACATTTTGAAAGAGATATTGCATGCCTATCAACAACAACAAAAGAATTCCAATACAACTGGATGTTCACTTTTCCATTTCCATTTTCTTGTTAATTCTTCAGTAACCCTATTGTTTTGCATCTAGATAATTTTACTTAACCACTACCTTCAAAATCTCCTCTTGCTAAATTCTCTCATGAGTTGGTCATGAACCAAGAGAAAAGAAAACCCAGTTTATGAATTATTTTTGTCATTTTCTTCCGTTTCAGTGAATCAATTCCTCACAACCCTCAATCTGTCGTCCACATACAGCTTGCTCTACACATATATTCATCTTAAAATTAGTAGTCTTGGTCATGCGTAAATGTGGATTGTGTGTAATTAGCTTTTAAACACACTTCTAACTTCAACTAAACTATGCCCACCATTATTCTTCATTTTTTATTAATAATCATTAAATTAGGAGTCCATGGGATTTGAACCCAAAACCTCCACAAGAACAAGTAACTTAATATGACTATGTCAACCATTGGGCAAACATAAACTCCAATCATAAGCTCCTATCCGCCTGCGATCTTTATATTATTTTTTTTAATTTGAAGATAAGGTTGCAAACTTAAAATTACAAGATAATTTCGAAGAGAATAGCTTAAATATTTTTTGAAATTGCCTTAGCTAATTCTTTCATTTTTTTAATTTGAAGATAGGATTGCGAATTTAAAATTCCAAGATAATTACAAAGAGAAAAGCTTAAATATCTTTTGAAATTGCCTCAGCTAATTTCTTAAAGTTAATGTCAAAATAAGCCATTTTTTATATTACTTTATTATTTCATATTTAGAGATACAACGATGAATAAAAGTTTTTGTGTTTGTTGTTTTTTCTAAGAATGGGAGATAATTTCTCAAAATTAATATTTCCATAAACGAATTGTTTTTATGTTACTTTATTATTTATTATTTGGGATTTAAAGGTACAATGATCAATACACGTGAATTTTCTTGTAAATATAAGAAAGATAGATGAATGAAAATTTTAAGTCTTGTATCTTGAGAATCTTTCTTCTTTTTGAGGATTAATTTCTAAATATCTTTATCTTTTATCATTGTTTGTAGATCTACTAAAGTGAGATGAATGGCCTTTTTTACGTCTATTTTGACAAATTTTCTTTCTGTAAAGAATAATTTTTAAATATCTTATATCATTGTTTGATATTTAAAAATAAAATGGTGGAAAAATTTATATGAATTGAGTTTGTCGCCTAGAAAAGAAAAGATAACATTTTCCAATATGGAAAATTAATTTTTTATATAAAAAATAAATAAAAATGTTTGTATTTATTTATAATTATTCAAAATTAAATTTTTTATTTTTTATTTGTTCAGTATATTTTTATGTTTTTCATACCCTAATAATAAGTAATGTTTAATTTAAATATTTTATTTATGATATTTTAAATCAAAGATTTTAATAAATAAACATAAATGTAGACAATAATTAAACAATACATATTCTCAACTAAGCATATACCTTGGACATTTGATAGTTAATAACATGGTTTTACAAGAGATAGCATGGAGAGCGCAGGAAATTTAGAATATAATTACAAGAAGTTTCATGCATACGGAGAGGATGCATGGAAAAAGATCTATTTACTCGAGAAATCTAGGATAAAGATTGAAAGAAGAGCAACAAATCTTTAGTTTCTTAAGGATTGTCGTGATAGCATCATTAGACAAAATTTAAACATTATTGTGGATAATCCAAATTCTTCTTCTATAAAAGATAACCATAGAATTCTGAAATCTAACATTATTTCCCTATATGGAGGGGTTACATCGAAAGAGATTTGGTTACTCTAGAAATCTAGGACAAAGATTGAAAGAAGAGAATCACACCTTCAAATTATTAAGGATTTTCATGATAGAATCATTAGACAAAATTCAAATATCACTGTGGACAATCTAAATTCTTCTTCTACAAAAAATACCCAAAAAAGTCTGAAATCTAACATTATTTCCCTATACGGAGAGGATGCATGGAAAATATATGTTTACTCGAGAAATCTAGGATAAAGATTGAAAGAAGAGCATTAGAAATTCAATTTCTTAAGTATTTTCGTGATAGAAACAGTAGACAAAATTCAAATCTTACTATGCATAATATGAATTCTTCTTCTACAAAAAATAACCAGAGAAGTGTGAAATATAACAAGAAATTTGATGTGTATATGTAAACTGAGAACATAGTTACAACCAACTTTATGGGTATTTGCAACGAACCCTTTTTCCACATCTTGTCAACATACCATGATGGATTACTTTTGGATGTTTCCTTCTTTCTTTGTTATGTTTTAAATTTTAGTTATGAAAATTTTAGCAACTTACATAATCACATACCAAAAACAATTTACTAATTTATACAAGGAGTTTTGTGTTGAAAAGTATACTCTTTGGGTTTTTGATTGGAGGATCCACAGTAAGAGAATTTTTACACCAACGTGGATCCTCCGATCAAAAACCCAAAAAGCACAAACCACAGATCTCTGAAATCTAGTATACTCTTTATTTACTACTAAAGAGATCCTTTATATATTTTTGCTAAATTTTATTTGTTTACCAATACTAATTTGTAATAACTATAAAAAAGAACAGTTACATTATCGTATATGAAAATTACTTACCACTTAGAATTTTTAGAGAAATTATTTGATTTAATTGTTTCTCATTTAAAAAACAATCTACCTACTATAGCGTCCAAGGCATAATGGGATATTCCATATGTTTAAGAATAACTACTCCATAACAAATATCTAATTCATTTATGATCTTTTAATCAAATTGTAATGCATGTTATTTTAATATCTAATATGACCTATAGATTCTTTTGTTGACCCATCCATGGACTTTTTACTCTGACCAAAACAATATGGTTCTAACTAACAATGTATTCTCACATTCTATTTACTATTGAAATATGTCAACATTTGCAACATGTATACAAGATCTACCAAACTCTTATAGCTCACCCTTTTAATGGTGTATAAGTTAGTTACAATTGATCCTCATCTTTGTTAGTTAAACAATTGATTTCTATTCTACATCTCATTCATTTCCAATTGCCTGATTTTAACGAGTGATTTTTACAATTATTATTGATGTGACATATGTGTGTTGCTTTAAATTTGGTTATCCATTGTTCTCTTGGTTATTAAAGTTATGTATCCTATCACAAAACATTAATCTTAGTCACTTCCATGAGTTTGAGTGCTGGTTTATTAACAATCCCACTTGACTTAGTCTTTCATTTTCTAACTACTTATTCACCACACTTCATAAACAAGTAAATACTAGAGCAGACTAGGTATTGTATCGATGTGCTTCATTCGCATTCATTCAAGGCTTCCATATGTTAGCCACTAATGTTTTCATCCATTTTATTTTGCTCATTAAGTAACATAATTAGTTCTATCTTATGTTGATCCTCTATCTATTATATTTCCCAAACCAAGTTATACTCTAGTCTAAACTTATCTGACTTGACTACTCAACATTTCAATACAATGTATTACCCTAAATAACGTTATTTTTATCTCCCAAACTTCCTACATTATCAAGATCCATTTCAAAAATCCCCCCAAGCAATTTTTAAGTAGTCAAGAAAAAGAATATTGGTTCTATTTTAAACCATTTGAAATAGTGAGATATAAAGTGAAATTTGTTAAGGACAAAATTGATCAACATCAGTTGAAAGGAGTCTATAAAATTAATTTCTCCTATGGAAAAATATTTATTAGTGAAACTAGTAGATCATTTAAAACAAGAATAGAATAAAGGAGTAGTTTGCTGACATTAAAAATCAACGCTTTCACTCCTTTTATTTGGGAGAACATTCCCTCTTCATTAAGCATCATGTCTACTCATAAAACACTTGTATCACTTCTAAGGAACATCCCTAATGTAGAAGAATATTTAGAGAGGCTCTTGAGATTTTAAGACATCTGAAAAACCTGAATAGGGATGGCGAACTCGAAATTAGTAGAAGTTGGCTTCCAATACATTAATTTATAAAACTAATTGATGTTGTAGATTAACAACAGGTGCTATTTTATAAACCTTAGGGATTTTAGCTTTTGCAGTGATTCTTTTCCTTTATCGGAATTCTTCTGTCCCTTGAAAATCCCTTATTTAATCTCTTACGAGACATATATATGTATAACCCTCTTAACCTTTTGTTAACATAGAGAAAAGCATGTATCGACATTGTTTACCTTATTAGAACTTGTATAAGGACATACACATGCAAACATTCCTTTCAACCTTTAATACAGCCTTTGCACATTTACCGAGGTTAACTTTATTGTTGATCGCCATTGCTCCCTTAGCGTGATGTGCATAAATGTTTCAATGCCCTTTTGATATGCAACTATTGTTTGCCGAATACACTATCGATGCTTTAAACCATTACTATCCTATTTACACAGGAAACATACTCCGAACAAGGCCGGAACACAAAACCAGACTTAAATTTTTATAAACCACACTTATGGTTTCGTTGAGTCCGCGACACAAACCTCCACTCTCTGACCTCTCCAATACCTGATCATTAATTATCAGCTATCGGTATTGTTCCGTCGCAATATCGCAAGTTAGCAAGTCGATGTATCCTAAGGCCAACACCCCGCCTCTATACACTCCGATGTGACTAACCTCTTGGAACCAATAGGTTATTATTTCCACTTCATAAATCTCGAGTCCGGGTCTATCCAAACTCTATTTTTCACCAATTTTCAATGTAATTGGGTTTTCCATTTGCGGCCCAAAATTGCATAAAAACTCCATCGAACTAATCTCCACCATCGATCTCTTAGATCGATGGCCCCTGAGTCTCACTTCTTTAGCCTTGCTTTCCTCTCTCTACAAGCCTTTTCCTCGCTTCCGCTATGTTGTGAACCATTTCTTTTATGGAAGATTTCCACCTCTTTAGTCACGTCGAACTCACCTGCAAGAATATATGCATACAGAGAAAAAATAATTCATATTAATTTTAGTCTTTCAACCATTTGAAGTCATAGATACATAATTTCTAAGTTGGACTTGTGCATAAAGAGGAAAAAAACATGGCAAATATTTTTTTAGACTCAAACTCTCTCTGTGGTTTGCGCGCCTCACACCAGTGGCCTTCCTTACAGTCTTCTCGTAGGCTTACAAATTTTCTCCATTCAGTTAACCCCTTACTCTACATTATTGTTTCCTTTTTAATATATCAGTGGCAGTTCCTCTTGCAGTTCGAGTAACTGCTTTTCCAGTTTTGAGACAGTTTTCTCAACTAATCCTCATTTAATCCTGCATTTTCTAAATCAAAGCTAACAATGGCTGATTTAGCCTTTATTTACAATAACACAAAATGAAACTAAACAAACTAGAAATTTGAGATGTTTCCCTCTCTATTTGTCAAAACAGAATGGGAAAACAAACAACAAACAAGAACCAACTCCGAGTTGTCGCCTCTTCATTCAGGTGCTCCTACATGATGCTCTTAGGGTCAATGAAATTCATGGCTCCTATCTATGAGCTCTTCAATAGAGTACCCAGCATTTTGAATTTGGCCAACATCTAACCAAGAAATATCTTCAATAGGATGACCCTTCCACTTGACTAGGTACTACAAATATTCCTTCCATCGAGTCCTTCTAACCACCTTCGTATCTAGGATCTGTTCGATCTCTAGAGGCTTTCCTAGGGGCATTTGTTTAATCCACATGTCACTCTCTTCCTAGTTGTCCCGCGTTCATCTTTTTGAACTATCTTCATCCCCTGCTGCAATGTAGTGGTATGGGTCTGATATATTGAAAATGGGTGAAATTCCAATACGTGGGGGCAATTGCAATTTGTAAGCATTTGTAGAAAATTTCCAAAGAATCTTGCAAGGCCCAATCTTTTTCCATTTCAACTTGTTGTACTTGCCTTTAAGAAACCTCTCCTTACATAGGTGTGATAGTACCAGGTCTCCTATGTTGAATTGCACCGCTTGCCTTCAAATCTGCCTTCTTATTGTATTTTTAACTGTTGTTCTATAATTTTAATTTCACCTATTCATGAAGATCGCTAATTGCCTTTGCGAAGTCTTCACCATTAGCACTTCTATGCTCCAACTGTCCCAAATCCCATAACTCATGTACTCCATGTGGGTGCATTCTGTATAGGATCTGGAAAGGACAACTACCTATACTCCAGTTGGGCGAATAATTATAAGAAAGTTCTGCTTGTGCAAGCACACCATCCCACTGTCGAGAATTTTCTCCAACCAAACTCCTCAACAAATTTCCTAGACTCTCGTTCACCACTTCAGTTTGGCCATTGGTATGTGGATGATAAGCTAAGTTGAAGTTTATTTTGGTTTCTAACTTCTTCCATAAGGTTCGCCAAAAATGTCCTGTAAATTTAACATCGCGTTATAAAATAGTAGACTTTGGCAAGCCATGTAATTTGACTATCTTGGTAAAGAACAAATGTGCTACATGTGTGGCATCACTGGTTTTCCTGCATGGAATGAAATGTGCCATTTTAGTGAAACGATCCACCACCACCATGATGGAATCGAATCCTGATTGTGCCTTTGGCAAGCCGAAGACAAAGTCTAAACTGACTCAGTCCCATGGTCTCCTCGGAATGGGTAAGTGTCCATACAACCCTATGTTTTGGCTGTGTCCCTTGGCAAGCTGACACATTTTGCATCTACTTACAAATATTTGTACATCTCTACACGTCTTCGGCCGATAGAAAAAGTGGCTTAACTGATCCAAGGTCTTGTCTATGCCAAAATTCCTAGCTAAACCTCCATTATTCTTTTCGTGGATTAAGTTCTCTCTCATAAAACATTCGAGAATACATAAAAAGCCCTCCTTTGAACAAAAATCCTTCTTGCATGCTATCGTCCAGCCATGAACTGCTATCTCTCAATAATGGATTTTGGAAAGCTTCATAAGCTTCCTTAAAATCTGCATGTGCACCATACAAGTCCTTAGGGTGTTCGAATCCTAACACTTGTATGGTACTTTCCTGTAGCATAAGATTCCTCCTACTTAACGCATCTGCCACTTTGTTGGCTTGACCACTGATATGTTTCAACACAAATGTAAAACTTTGCAAGTACTCCACCCACTTCGCATGTTTATGGTTTAGCTTATGCTGCTGCATAATGTACTACAACGCCAAATTGTCTGAAAATAAGACAAATTCATTTGCCAACAGATAATGCCTCCAATGTTTTAGTGCCTGAACCACCGCATAAAATTCCTTGTTATAGGACGTGTATTTTTGCCTACTTTCAATTATTTTCTCGCAGAAATAGGCTACTCGCTTGTCCTCTTGGTTGAGTACTGCACCGATGGTTGTCCCACTGGCATCACAATGAACTTGTAAACGTTTGTTAAAGTCTAGTAATCTTAAAATTGGTCTTTCAGTAATTTTCTTTTTGAGCAGCTGAAAAATATTCTCTGCCATTTCTATCCAATGGAAAGGCTGATTTGTTTTCTTAATGGTGTCCATCATAGGTGCACAGATTCCACTAAAATTTTAATAAATTTTCGATAAAAGCTTGCCAATCCATGAAAACTTCGTAACTCAAACAAACTTTTGGGGGATGGCCAACTAACTATAGCTGCAACCTTTTTCGAATCCATTTTTAATTCATTCTCAGCAATCAAAAACCCTAAATAAATTAACTCTTTCTTAAAAAAGAACATTTCTTCAAATTTATCAACAATTTATTCTACTGCAATCTTTCTAATACATACCTCACATGTTGGAAATGTTCCTCCTTCATCTTGCTGAATATCAGTATATTATCTAGATACACAATCACAAATTTTCCAATGAATTCCTTGAGCATCTCGTTCATCAACCGCATGAACGTACTAAGAGCATTGCTCAATCCAAATGGCACAACCAACCATTTGTACAAGCCTTCATTTGTCTTGAAATCTATCTTCCACTCATCACCTTCTCGAATTTTGATTTGGTGGTAGCCACTTTTCAGGTCCATCTTTGAAAAGTATGTTGCTCCACTTAGACAATCCATCATATCATCCATTTGAGGTAATGAAAACCTGTACCTGATAGTAATCTTATTAATGGCTCGAGAATCCGTGCACATTCTCCACTCACCTCTTTTCTTGGGAGCTAAAATGGTCAGAACTGCACAAGAGCTTAAACTCTCCCGAATCAGTCCTTTATCCAGCAACACCTGCACTTGCTTATGGATTTCTTCATTATCCTTTGGACTCATCCGATAGGCAACCTTGTTTGGCAAACTGGCTCCCAGAATAAAATGAATATGGTGACTAATGCTCCTCTTTGGTAGTAATTTGTCCGATAAATCATCTACCACAATATCACTAAATTCTTGTAGCATGTTCTAAACCTCTTTTGGCAAATCAGTAAGGTTGGTATGTACTAATGCTGCTCTTGATCTTCTCACAACCGCATAACCCATTTCTCTCTCTTCAATCTGTTGCAAAAACTCCTTTCCTCCTAGCAGTAATGCTTTTGTTCTGCTTGTTTTTGCTATCTCCTCTCCTTCCTTGGCTTCTTTAATAGGTACCAAGGCATGCCTTATCCCATCCTTGACAAATCTGTAACAATTTTGCACTCCATCATGGACTACCTTCTGTCGTATTTCCATGGTCTGCCTAGCAGAATATGGCACACATCCATCGACATTATGTCGCAAGTCACTTTATCCTTGTACTTGCCTATCTAAAAAGCTACCTCGCATTGTTCATCAACTAACAATTGGTGTCCCTTCTGTAACCACGACACCCTATATGGAGTTGGGCGTTTTATTCTCTTCAAACCTAGTTTCTCCACCATCTCCATAGCTACCAAATTATCGGTACTCCTGCTATCAATAAGCAATTTACGGCATTTTCCGTGTGACTTGCATACAATCTGGAATAATGCTTTCCTCTGTGTCTGATCAACTACTTCTTTGGTTGGTTTTAATAACACCTTGTTCAATACCAAGGCTTCCTCGATTTCTAGCATATTCTCCACTTCCTGTGGTGGTGCCTCCACTTGATTGGGTTGAGCAATATGTGCTCCCCTCTGGCCAGTTTGTTCATTTTTAAGATATTCAAAGGACCTGTGTCCCCACATGTGACACTTGTAACACTGGTAGGCATTTCCTTTGCCTTTGCCACTGCCTCTTCCTCACTAGTATGGCCTTCTTCCTCCGGTATTACCTTCCCTTTCACTCTGTCCCAAAGTCTTCTAACTACTACCCTCTTCATTGCTGCTGGCAATCTTACCTCTACCAAAGGTTTTTCATCGGCCTCTACCAGAACCACATCCTCTCCTGGCATTCTGTTTCCTACCAATATTTTCTTCTTCCTTTAGAGCACTGAGATAAGCTTCATCTATGGTTTTAGGGGAAAGAATGCTAATTTCTTCTAAGATCTCCATCCGCAGGCCATTTACAAACCTCGTTGTTTTATCAGGAGTATCTTCAACATAACTAGCTCTCAGGTTAATTTTATAAACTTCTTCCATATATTCCTTCACAATCACCATTCTTTGTTTTAGGTTTTGCACGTGTCTGTAAAGGGCAATCTGGTATTCTTTGGGCATAAACTTACTCTTCATTTTCACAACCATCCTGTCCCACCTTCTGATCAAGAGTTTGTTTAATCTCCTCCTTTCTTCCTGTACACTATCCAACCATAATGCTGCATCACCCTTCAATTTGGTGACAACAAACTTGACCCTCTTATCTTCATTGATTTCTTCATAATCAAAATATTTATCCAATTCATTTATCGTGTCCAACAGTGCCTCTGTGGAAAAACTGCCATCATAATTAGAGAGATCTAGATTTGGCTTGCTGCTAACCAACAAAATTGACTTTAACAGCTTAATTTCTAGCCCTTCATCATCTAACCCATCTGTCATAACCACATTTTCCTCTTCACTATCATCTCCATTTTCTGGATCCCTATGCCTCCCTACTTCCAATGCTGCCAAATGTGCAGTTAGGTTTCTGATCTCTTCTCTTAATCCCCCATGTGTTTCTCTTCTTACGGCTCTTCCTCGACCCCTTCTTCCTACCTCCATCTTTATTGAGAGAAGATAAAACCTGCTCTGATACCAAAATGATGTCGCTGATTAACAACATGCGCTATTTTGAGGGCTTTCATCTTTTGTAGCGATTCTTTTCCTTTATTGGAATTCTTTCATCTCTTGAAAATCCCTTATTTAATCTCTTATGGGACATATATATGTATACCCCTCTTAACCATTGGTTAACGTGGAGAAAACGACGTATCGGCGTTGTTTACATTATTAAAAATTGTATAAGGAAATGCACATGCAAACACTCATTTCGGCCTTTAATACGACCTTTACACATTTACCAAGGTTAACTTTATCACTGATTGGCATCGCTGCCTTCACATCACGCACATACATGTTTCATCGCCCCTTTGATATGCGACTATCGTTTCCCCAATACACTATCGACGCTTTAAACCACTCCTATCCTGTTTACACAGGGAACATACTCCGAACAAGGCCGGAACACAAAACTGGACTTCAAATTTTATAAGAAACACTTGTCGTTTCGTCGGGTCCGTGACATAAACCTCCACTTTCCGACCCCTCCAATACTTGATTGCCAATTATCGGCTATTAGTATTTTTCCGTCGTGATATCGCAAGTCGGCAAGTCAGCGTATCCTAAGGCCGACACCCCGCCTCTATAAAACTCCAATCCGACTAACCTTTTGGACCCGATAGGTTATTAATTCCACTTCATAAAATATCGGGTCCGGGTCTCTCCAAACTCAGTTTTTCTCTGATTTTCAATGTAATTTGGGTTTTCTGCTTGCGGCCCAAAATTGCATAAAAACTCTGCCAAACTAATCTCCACCATCAATCTCTTAGATCCGACGGACCCTGAGTCTCACTTCTTTACCCTTGCGTTCCTATGTCTACAAGCCTTTTCCTTGCTTCTGCTGTGTTGCAAACATTTTCTTTTATGGAAGCTTTTCACCTCTTTGGTGACATCGATCTCACCTGCAATAATATATGCACACAACAACGCTATAATTCATATTAATTTCAGTCTTTCAACCATTTGAATTCATAGATACACAACTTCGAAATTGGACTTGCGCATAAAGAGAAAAAAACACGGCAAGTATTTTTTTTAGACTCAGACTCTCTCTGTGGTCTGCTTGCCTCACACCAGTGGCCTTCCTTACAATCTGCTCATAGGCTTACAACTTTTCTCCATTCAGCTAATCCCTTACTCTACATTATTGTGTCCTTTTTAATACATCAATGATAGTTCCTCTTCGAGTTCGAGGAACTATTTTTCCAGTTTTGAGACAATTTTCTCAACTAATCCTCATCTAAGCCTATCTTGTCGAAATCAAAGCTAACAATGGTTGATTTAGCCTTTATTTATAATAACACAAAATGAAACTAAATAAACTAGAAATTTGAGATGTTTCCCTCTCTATTTTTCAAAATAGAAATGGAAAACAAACAACAAACAAGAACCAACTCCCAACGATTACCTCTTCATTCGGGTGCTCCTGCATCACTAATTTATTATCCTAGTAATTAATTCTAGTATATGAATTTATTGACTTATTAATAAATAAATCAATAATATATTAACATTTATTAAACATTATTAGTATGGATATATTGATTTAATATCATATTTTATTATACGATATTTTATTGACATATTTACTAATAGATCAAGCTATTGTATTATTATTAATGTTTCAATACTTTCGTACTAATTCATTAATAGATATAAGTACAGTAATCTATTTATTTAAAATATTGGTTATTTATATTATATTAATATACTATAATATTATGTCATAACATTAATAATAGAAAATATTATCATAATTTATTATTGATCCTTAATTTAATATTCTATCTCTTTAATTATTATTATATCTATATTTTTTATTTTTTATATAGTATTTATTCAAGTATAATTAGTTCTAAGACGTTTAATTTCATTAAAAAAAAATTAATATATATCTATTGTAGCTAATTCTAATACATTATTATTAAATTAAATATTTTTCTTTCAATCTATTATATTGCCATTTAATTTTTTAACTTTAGCTCTTAGGATTTACTTATGTTGGCTTAATTTTTTTTCCCTTATTTTTTTCATTATTAATTTTTTCCCGTAATTTTTCCTCAGCAATTTACATTTTGATGATGGCATGTCAATTGAAAATGATAACTGTGGATAAAACTAGGGAAGAAAATTATTCAAATTCCGAAGAAACTTATAAAGAAGGATAATTAGATGGAAACTTTGAATGGAAACTTTGAATGAGATTAGTCTACTCAAAAATTAAGATTAAAGATAGAGAGAAGGATGGCAGAGCTATGTCCTCCTTATACCACCCTTGACTAGCAATAAACATAACCTTCCATCCAATAACAACTCTAAAGCATTTAATGGGTTAAGTCAGGCTCTAATGCGGGGTGAAATCAAAAGAACCAGGTTTTAGTTAAGCTCTCTATCTGAAAAAGAATTTAAACTACACCTTAAACCTTTGGAACATTATTAATGTCAGCTCCTTTATTAAATCCAGTAAGGAAGGATACCATGCATGTAGAAGACAAAAGTTAAAACTAAATAAACTTAGAAGACAACATGATTTGGATTCAGCTGAGCAAGACTTTGCGACTCTTCTCTATGGGAGGCTTAATCGCGAGGCCAACGCAGGGAGGAATGAAAGTTCCTTTGCCTGCGGCATCTGTGTCCGGATCCATCCCTTTTATCCCTTTCTCTGGCCAATTCGTGGAGTAATCGTTCCTCTGTCAGTTTTTATTGAGGTTTTTGGACTGGACATTTCAGGTTGTGTATCATATTCTACTTTTTGACATAAACATAGATTATAAAAGGAACTCAAGCGGCTTTATAAGCTCGAACATTGACAGCAATAGTGATATTTCTTTCGTGGTGAATGTAATAAATGGCAACGATAAATTAAACCTTTCGGATAACCCAATGGCTGAATTAGAATCATATGATCTCAAATATATAACAAGACGGGCTGCGGGGCAGCTAGTCCCTGCCCGAGCCCGAATGGTAAAGAAGTGCGATATGTATTATCCCTTATAATAACTAAAAAACTGAAAACAATCTTGACAGCGTTTGCAGTAACTAAAAAACTGAGAACAATAACATAGCACGCATGTAATTAAAATATTGCGCCAAATCCTTACAGTTGGTAGGAAAACTCTATACGAAGAAGAAAACTATGAGCGCACATGGCTAGGCGAGGTTGGAAGAATTGAAATCCATACGGCGGCATCTGCTGACAGTACCGAATAAAGAAAGTGCCATGACAACAGGATTTGTCACTGTGGCTTAACTAGTAGGCTTGTACACATCCATGCGTGAAGAGATAAAATAGCTACGTTGTTCCGCACTTTGTGGACCTCTCATTCGTTGAAGCTTTAGCGCACCATGTTTACATAGGATATGACCTGGATTTGCGAGAGATACTCTCCACATTCTAAAGTCGGTGCACTGGGATTTGTATCTCGCAAATTCCCCCTCGTCCTTACAAAGTTTCATGTTACTGTGCTGTGGTGGAGGAACGTGGCAGCAAAGATCAAGTATCAAACAAGGATGGCTGCGTGCCGGTGGGACAGCCGGTGGTCGGTTGCCGGCCTGCTCTCGAATAAACCATGGTAAATTACACAATTCCTCGTGCATGCAAGCCACGTGCTTGTTTGTCAACATTGCATGCAGATCTGAGAGCGAGGTTATGATGCAGTCAAAGGCTTCTGTTCTCAGTTTTGAAACCGGAACTTCGTCCACGGCCAGCACAGCCTCCGAATCCAGGGAGCTTTTCTTCAACTCATACCAGTATTCCAAGCAAATGCTTTGCCCTTTTGCTCTATGCAGGGCTGCCTTTGACAGGTTTGGCGCTTAGCTGCGATGATTCTGAGGTGAACGCAAGTCTTAGCGTTTCTGCGATTTAAGATTTTCCTTTTCTGTTTTAAGTTCGATTATAAAGAACTATTCTGTATATTCAAACACCTGTGATCCACATTTAGTACTTAATTCACGATGATTTCCTTCTCGCAGTGGAGCGTCTGCTAAGTTATTGGAGATGGGTTTTAAATGACTTTAACATGCTAGAATTCTAGATGTTTTAAGACTTGGAATTTTTGGGTGATGATAATTGTAGTGATGAATTAAGGAATTTACAGGCAGGTGATCAGGTTAGGTTTCTGCCAAGAGGGCCGGGTAGCATTTTGGTTGTTTATACTGTTTGTAAGATTGTTCGACGCTAAACAACCGGCTCCTAGTATCTTATGGTTTTCACATGCCGACCTGCACCCTGATTTACATGTTTAATATGCCCGTTTGCGCGGTGGATTTGTGGCATATTCATATGAACAACTTTTTGGATGTTTTGATATTAGCAAAATCAGGTATTAAACTTCCGTTACAGGTTTCCTTTGCTCAATGTTTTTTTTTGCTAGGGTTGTGAGATCAGATCGAATGTGAGGTCACCTAATTAAGTAGAGAAAAATCCACTGTAGGTAGTATTTCTCGTTGCGTTTAAATACATTTTGGGAAAAATCAACATGTACTACTGCTTTCACCAACCATTTTCTCTGGTTAGCTTGATGTGATGAATTGGGGGTAATTGTTTTTATGTTTTTGGTGTCGCAGGCGTTTTTTTGTTGCAGGTGGGCAAAACCCAGAGACTCTGTTCTCTAGTTTCAGCCGTGAAACTCTTGCAGCATCATTTCAGCCGTGAAACTCTTGCAGCATCATTTGGTGTAAGTTACAAGCATTGAGAGTGTTTTTTTGTTATCGATTCTAAGCAAAATTGTATCCTTGTTTCATTTTTGTGTGTGAGTGAGGAAAATCAATGGAATACGCGATTCATTAGTTGCCTATCCTTCTTCCCTGTCCAGAAATACATTGTGATTAAAGCAAAACAATGAGCAAAACCATTTTTCAACTACTTTAGCTGGCCCCTCCCCTTCCGTTTCAGAAAGCTGCCTGTAAAATTTTGTACATATTAGCACCAATCTTCTCCTACCAATTCTCTTAGCTCTTTTGGAAAAAAAAATCTCCTTCCGCTTAGGAAAGCTGCCTGTAAAACTTCGTACATATTAGCTAATTAAAATTTTGTACATATTAGCATCAGTCTTCTCTTACCAATTCTCTTACCTCTGCAAATTGGCACTTTACAGAGACCGCCGATTGCAAGATATTGCTTTATATGCGTGGAAGAACGTGACCAGTTTTGCACGATGCCTGGAATTCCCTGCGTGGTAAGAATTTCTTGCACCTGCATCAAAACCTCAGGTAATCATTTTGATAGAGCTTAAAGAACACACAGCATGATTGAAATATGTATGCATTGAGCTGCTGAGATAGCTGAAAAAGATAGACAGCTTGCTAAAAAGGATACAGATACAGAACATAGCTTTTTACCTTTGGATGTGTCTGTCTCAGACTGAGGAGCTGCCGGCCGAGACTGAGGAGCTGAGGAGCTGCCGGCCGAGACTGAGGAGCTGCCGTGAGGGATCAACTTGCAGGTCGGCTCTTATGAAGATGCCATCACCGCCCCTATGCTCGACAGCACATATCCAGCTGCCAACTTCAACGATGGGCACTTCAACATGCATGCAGACTTGGAAACTTAGAAAGTTCGCTGATATATCAGGCTAACATTTAATGTTAGCGAATTAATGCTAATACAATCCTAGCATTAGTTTACATGTTCAGAAAATTGTTTCAATCCATATCTTAAATCATGATTTATTTTAAGTTTGCCTAGATCGTCGCCTTGATATGAGGCCAAATAAGATGAACATGGCTGTCATTGGTTAAAAAGCATTGGGAAACATAAAATATGCAATAATATAACGCGAAACTTTGGTTTAAGGCAAAAGAGGCAAAAGAATTTTGTTGGTTGGCGGGCCAAACTAATGCCCACCGACCAAAACTGATTACTATAGTCCCTGCCAGGCCCGGAGGGCAGGGACTAATAAGAACACCTCAAATATTAGTAAGGTCAAGTTTGAAATTAATAAAAAAGTTACTTCGAACCATAATATTTGCAATATAGATTATAAACCCAACATGCACATTTCGAATCCAATAATAAATTAACTGCACTCTCTTCATAACCACTGGAATGATAATAAAATTTCAAATGAGACTAATTTAATTTGTAATATGTCAATAAAGAATAGAAGTCAAAATTACAATAACGATAACGATATTAATGATATTGAGAAAATAAACCGTTTTGATGATAATTTGAACATTGCTCATAGCAATAATAACTACCCTAAAAATAATTATTGCCCTCAACCAAAAACTAAAACGAAATTGAGTAAGAGCACAAAGATAATCAACCTATTTAATCACCTTTTGAGCAATATTAGAATTAGCTTTTTCAATAAGGGACTCAACATTGTCATTGCCCCTAAAGGCATCTCAAAGTATCATATGTTGTATTGAGGATAGCATACAACACCTTGATAGTGATGAAGAGAGGAAGATATAATGCAATATTGTGCCTTAGTTCTCAGAAAGATTAAACCTTCCAAAATAACTTTTCCAAGTACTAAAAAATCTAAAATATGATGATAACATTGTTATACTCAAAGAGGATAACGAAGGTGCCACCATAATCGTTGATAAAGAAAGCTACATTGGAAAAATGAAGGACCACCTCAATTGTGGTAGCTAAAAGAAGCTTGATAAGAACTCCATCTCTAAAGTATCTAAGGAGGTCAAGAAAGCAATTAAGGAATCCAATCTTGATGATAAAATTAAGAAAAAACTCCTCCCAACTGATGAGATAACACCGACAATCTACAGTCTCCCTAATATTCATAAAAATAGAGTTCCCATGAGACCTATTGTTAAGATCATTGGTTTTCCCACATATTAATTTGACAAGTATATGGCTCGAAAATTGAACCCCCTTGTTGACCACACTGAATCCTTTGTCAAAGATTCATATGAATTTGTTAAACTCATTAAGGATGAAAACCCTTGTTGACCACACTGAATCCTTCGTCAAAGATTCATATGAATTTGTTAAACTCATTAAGGATGAAAACGTCGATAAGAATGACATATTCATTAATGTTGATGTAGTTTCATTATACACAAATATTCTCCTAAAAGATGTTATCCTATTTCTTTATGAGGTTATTGACATTGAGACAACTAAGCATGCAAAAGTTTTCCTAAGCTCAATATTATTTAGCTTCTAAGGAGAATAGTATGAGCAGGTCACAAGTGTTGCAATGGGCTCCCCTCTTTCTCCAATTGTAGCCAACCTCTACATGGAAAACATTGAGCATAAAGTAATTGGATCATACCTACCGAAACCTAAAATATGGAAGAGATATGTCAATGATACTAGTGTAAAATGGCAACATGGTAAAGGACTCAATAAATTCCGAGAGCATCTAAATGGAATATCAAGTGACATAAAATCCATTATTGAACTAGAATATAATAATTGTATTAATTTCCTAGATGTATTGATTACCAAAAATGAAGATGGGACCTTGGGAGAATAGGTATTCAGGAAAATGACACATATTAATAGTTACCTACATGCAGACTCTCACCATTACCCAACTCAAAAATTTGGCATCCTCAATAAGTCAGCATTAAGAGTTGTTAGGATATGCGATAAATATCACTTGGGTCAAGACTTGGACCACCTTAGTAATGTTTTTCAGAGGAATCTGGTACAAATATAAGGACATTTCTAAATCCATCATGAAGCAAAAGATAAGATGAAACCCACACAAAATTCAGCTAACTTGTTATCTTCCAACAGAAAAAGCACATCTTCTATACATACATGGTGTAACTGACATTATAGCTAAAGTAATAAAAAAAACAAGAATATTGGTTCTATTTTTAAACCATTTGAAACAACAAGACATAAAATTAAATCTATAAAGGACAAAACTGATCAACATCAGTTAAAAAAAGAATAAAGTAGCATTATGTTGACATTAAAAATTAATGCTCTCACTCTTATACGATTACACAACATTCCCTCCTCACTAAGCATCACATGTGCTTAAAAAACAGTTATATCATTGCTAAGGAAGATCACTACTTCAAAAGAAGATTCTTAGAGGCTATTGAGATTTTAATACATATGAACACATTAATAAGGATGGTGGAATCGAAGTTAATAGAAGCTAGCTCAGTACTCTCTTAGCTCTAAATTATTGGTATTTATCTCTTTACACTAATTTATAAAACTAATTTATTATCCTAGTACATTGATTCTAATATATCAATTTATTGGGATATTAATAAGTAAACCAATAATTTATTAATTATTATTAATACAATATATATTAATTTAATTACATATTTTATTATACAATATTTTATCAACATAATGGATGAAGGTACTATATTATTATTAATGAATCAATAGTTTTGTACTAATTCAGTAACAATATAAAGTACATTAATCTATTCATTGAAAATATTGGTTGTCTATATTATATTAATATATTATAATATTATGTTATAATTATTAATAATATTAATATTAATAATATATTATAATATTATGTTTAAGTGCTATATACAATTTGCAAAAAATTGTTAAAAAAACTTTAGCTACAACATATGTTTGTGGTAGCAGATGTTTTAGTGGAGATGATAATGAAACTTCATCACAACTAAAAAAATCTAGGTGTCCAAAAGTTTTAGTAGATGTTTTATTAGCAATGCCCTTACTAGAAAAATCACACGAGTGGTGTAAGTTTAAATAGAAGCACCAGGACTAGAAACAAATGTATGGAACATTGGTGCACTAAGTTTATAAAAGAAATAGTGCTTTAATAAAAAAAATCATCGGCTCGTACAATCTATGATACCATGCACTCGGGCATTGAATGAAAACAACACTTGTGCTTGAAAAGTATACTGCCCAAGTGCTTATGTCTTCCAAAAATGTCCCATATAGTACTTTTCACGAAGGGCATCTAGGGAGGCAAAAAAACCTTACATCCCTAGTTCTTTTATATTCTCCAATGCGCTGGGTAGTTATGCATAATGATGCGCCGATGATGATGAGTTGTATAAACAACACAGGTGCTTGAAAAGTATAATTCTCCGGTGCTTATGCTCTTGAAAAATCCTTGGTGCTATACTTTTCACAAAAGGCACTCGGGGAGGGAAAAAAATATTGTAGTAATGGTGCTTTTACATAATCTAATGCACCGATGTGTTAAAGGTAACAATGCACCGATGTGTTAAAAGAGAATCACACTGGTGCATGAAATGTATATATTTTCAGTGCGTATTTATTTTACAAACACACCACGATGACATTTTTTATTATTGTAAATATCATTGTTGAAAACTGGTGTTCGAACCTATGCACATTAATATACAATGTCATGGTATCCATTTTCTCTTTTTCATAAACAACGACTTGTGATAGTGCAATTATTATGACTTTTTAAAATTTGCTATTCATAAAAAGTAGACATATATCTTATAACAATATTCATATAAATTAAATTTTCAGTGGTGAATTTGTATATGATGTTTGGATTAATTTGTTATATCATCACATTTCACATCTCTTCATTATAATATTTAATCATCCATATATTTAATTAGTGGTGTGAAATTTCATAGTGACATTGGACAACACAATAAAATAAAATAAAATGTATTTTATTATATATGAATAAGAAGTTATCTGTCATACAAAATGGCATAGTTATTGGTAAACCCTTGTTTTTTAATTGGGACATTAAGTCCATTACTTCAAACAAATTATTTAATTTTCAGAGACTTTAAAACATACAGCTTGCATTGATATCCAAATAGATCATCATTCTTTTCTAGAACTATTGTTAGAGCGCAAGCTACTTCCATGAATTGAATTATTTGGATGATTTTTTTTTGATTGAATAGACTATTTTCTTCCTCTTCAAGTTATGTCTTCAAACATAAAAATAAAGTGTAATGAGTGTATCTACATTGGTGATAATAATTAAATTGAAATAAATAATATAAATCAATGTAAATTGAAGAGCAATGTACCATAGCAATAAGTGAGTCATGAATTGTACATATTCCTTCAAAACCAAATAACATGCTTCGTTTCAACAACTCTTTTGTTGGTGTAGATCCATACTTTGTTTCTTGTAAGTTTTATACCCCATAATAAGTCATAGATTTATTATAAAGAATTTTTATTTTCTATTAATTATTAACTTAGAGAAGTCAAAAGGCATAGATACTTACAAATTCCACAGTTAAATTTGACATGCCAATATATACTAATAACCCATATTTCACTAAATGTTAATCAATTATTTTGATGGCTCTTCTTTGTATGTTACCACCTTCGAAGACGTTCAAGGATGGTTGTTGTAAAACAACTTAAAATTTACAAAAATGAAATCTTAAGTTGTTATAAGGAAAAATTAACAATTACTCACAAACTATGATATCAACCCTTTTCTTCCTCGTCATCTCGTTTTATGTGTTGAATGAGTTCCATTTTGTTCTCTTTTCTACAAGAAAAATCTTGAAATTAATATTTTATGCTAAATTATTTGTTTCCACGTATCTAATAGAAAAAATTAATGATTACATACATTTGAAGCACATTGTTGTTGAGATGGCTCCTCTAGTGTTGCAATTATGTCCATTTCTTTGACCATTTCCTTGTACACTTTTTTGGACATTCCTACTAGCATGTTTCGGATATCAACTCATTGATCCTTTAGGATTTTCATGATCTTCCTAAAAGGTAGTAAACTGTTTTTATGTATATATATGAAAACTAAATATAACAAAATTGATATTAATAAATGAACGCTTTGTCGTAATATATACATATAATTCTAGAAAAATATTTTAATTAGGAATATTACTTTTTGAATTATTTTTTTTGTTGCTATATGTTTTTGTTATTGCAAGTCTGATAGGTCTCATTGACCATTGCTCTGGAAACGCTTCATGTAGTTTAAATATAACTTTTTTCTTGAAATCATTGGATTGATTTTTCTATTGTAAGTGGAAATTATGTCTATATGTTCATTCCACTATATCCCTCATAGTTTTGTAAATGTGTTCTCCCCTTTCACTAACCTCCAACACCACTCCAAATGAGATAAGGACCAATTCATCGTCATTTACATCTCCAATAATTTTATTTTCTTAGAACACCATTATTTTCCTTTGTTGTTGGTACATATAGAACATTAGAGATATGTCAATTAATAGATTTTTTGAAACATGTTTTCTAATATAGTATATTAATGAAAAAAAAAAGACTCATATTGAATAGTATTTTTTCATTCACCTTATTCATCTTTATGCAATTTTCCTATAAGGCTTTTATGCTCTTCTCCACTTAGATAAGAAAGAATATTATCAAGCTTCCTCATTTTGTGGCTTTGCATGACACACATTAATTAATACATATTAGTTAAATTTACATATAGTTCAAACATATTAATTTTATAAAGAATTTAAAATTACATTTCCTTTTTTTCTTTTTTGGATGTGTTGTCAATGTGTCAATCAATATTTTTGTTATTTGACAACTTCTAAAACATTTTTTTATCAATATACAACCTATACCATTTAACATCGAAGCCAATAAATATATTTATTAATAAATCACATAATTTTCGGCTGAAACAAGGTTTGGTAGGTGGTGTGGTTATGTGCATAAACACCCTGGTGCGTTTAATTTAGGAAATGCACTGAGGAATTTAATTGTTTAGCGTCGATAGTGAGAATTACTTTTTTTAAGAACTTTGACTTATGATGGTGTGATAAGTAACGATAAAAGCACCACCATCACAATAAAAAATGAAACATAAAAAATGAAACACAAGTTTTTTGGACTTAAGAGTGCTATTTGGCATAGGCATACTCATGTGTTATATTACATAGGGCACACCAATAAATGGAAGTTGTTTTTAAAAAAAGGGGACAAGGCTAATAGGGTTTGGATATGATTCAAAAAGTGGTACCCCTACTTTAAATGTCAAATTCCTTAGATATGGTAACACAAACCAATTAAATTTGATATTCCTAAATGAAAAGCCCTAATTGTGAAGTGGAAGACAGAGTTAAACCCTAAGGTGATTTTTTCAATCACATGAGAAAGAAGAAGCAAGGGTTTAAGGTAAGTACTCATTATTTTATTTTTTTCTGAAATTTAATTAAATCTAAATAACAACAGAGATTGTACAATAGTAAAATCAGTAGTAAATTTTTTACTATGCAAGGTTTTGAGTGAATCACCATACTAGTCAAATTTTAATCTTCTTAATAGTGTATTTTTTCCAAGTAGTCTCATGCTTCACAATGTTCCTATTATGTCTCTCTTGCAAATATCTCCCTTGAAGTTTTGAGAAAAATAATGAAATAGTGAATAGCTTCTCACTATTTATAAGACTTTATGAAATTAAATGTCGAAAACATAAATCACTGCTTATTTTTCAATTTGAAAAAACCAAAATTGTGCCTTTTTATTTTTTCAGTTTTTCACAACATCAATGCATTTCATATTAAAAATCATCGGTGCATTTAACAGTAAGGTGCATCGATCAAGGTGAATTATCAGTGTGCTAATTTCTTTTAACACATTGATATGATAGAATTCCTCTTTTATTTTCAAAATCTTAGAAACAGATGCAGTTACTATTTAACACATTGATGTTATTATTGTTTAAACGCATTGGTCTGATATTTTTTACAAGGGCACCAATATTCTTTAAAAGTTATTTGAATTTGTATGTTCACATAAAATGATATATTTATCTCAAATTGTCCTTTAGGATGCATCCACATGAGTTACAATAGTTCACAGTATATATTTTCTGCTTAAAGTCACCTTATTATTGAAAATGGTTTGAAAACTGTATTGAAATTCATATTGTGGTTATATGGTTCTCGAAATTAATTTTATATATGTATACAAAAATTTATTTCTAATTTTTCTTAAATGCGGGGAGAAAATGTCATAATATCAAATGGCCAATTCTTTAAATTTCAGCTTGTTTCATATTGTTCAATGACCTTCACATATTTCTCCCTTTCCATCTCCAGTAATTTTATATTTTATTTATATTTCAATTATCTAATTGATTTTTTTAACCATGTCAATTTGAATAAAAATGTATCCAAATTTGCAAGCTTCTTATTCAAAATCAACGTTAGATGCACAAAATATTCCATCAATTCAAAAATGTCGGAAGATCTTATTAAGCGAAACATACCACAGACAGTGGGTAGATGAAAATGGATAGCCACTTTACCCTACCAATTGTAATATGTCATATTTCATTTATAACCCTTGGTTAGCGATGGTAATAATTGTTTTGGATAATGTAATCTCAAAAAACCAATTGCATTGTTCTTACTAATATGATTGATGTACTAATGTTGATCATTAGTTTTTAAAATTAGGATTATAGTGATAATGAACAACCCACCTACCATCTTCTGGTGCACCCCACTATGATGTCAAATTGAGAGAATATTTCATTAAGAAAATTACTTGGAGAGGAATCATATAAAGAAGTGTTGAATGAATGACCTATTCAATTCCCACTATGTCCAAAATCACCAGTTAAGAATCACTATAGAAATAATAGTTCTTCATCACAAGTTAGCAATGGAGGCAATTAGATAGAGGTTGTTATGGATGATTACTTATGGGATACGACTACCATAGAGGAAATGTTGTTAGATACATTCTATAATGATAAGGTAGGGGATGATGCTCATATCACTGATACCTTTTTCGAAAACCTAAAATATCCTTTCATCAACCCTCTCTTTGGAGCTAGCGACGAGTCAACATCTACTCAGTTGGGGACAATGATGTTATTGTACAATTTGAAAGAAAATTTTGCCATGTCAAATGCAGGGAAAATTTTAAGAACCACCCTAAATTTACATGTATAATAAATGGGTGAATCCTTATGATACATAGGAATAATGGGAAGCGATTTTATCAATAATATGATATGTATATATAATTGTTTTGGCAAATCTCTCACCATATTACATTATCTTGTAAGTTCATGGAAAATCTTTCGTTGAATAATAAAATCTTGTAAGATCTTAGCAAATATTTCACTGGATAATAAAATAGTGTGAAGTCTTGGTGAATGGTTTGTTAAAGTATGAAACCATATATGATAATAGGAAAACATATTCATTAAATTGTAATATACTAACATACATTTCTGGAAAAAAGAAACATAATTTTCTCTTCCTACAAACAATGTTGCAAGTTTCAGTGGTCGTGTTTGTCAAGGTTCGTATTGTACACTCTTTCATATCCTTCTATTAGTTTTGGTAATATTCAAAAAAAAAGTTCTTGTAAGTGTAATATTCCACAACAAAGAGAACTTTTTGAACGGACTGCCATTATAAGATCTAGAAATACCTAGCTTCAATATGTGCCTCATGCGAGGGTAATCAATATCTCGAGGATATGCACTAGCACTAGCAATCATAAGCTTGATCCTAAAAAGGGTGGCATTCTTCTCAAGCATCTCATAGTCAATGAATCCTATAACCTAATAAAAAAAACCCATCCATTAACACTTTCAACACTTCCCCAAAATATTGGTTCAATATTTGTGAATAATGGAACTCTTCCCTCCTAATTATTATTAGACTGGAAATGTGAGCTCACCTGTGTACTCATCTAGATGATATCACATTGATTCAAAGTAAATTGATGTAGTAGATACTTGCTTTTTTTCTATCATGAATCCATGAGACAGATTCCCTCCATGTGGTAAATCCAAACCCTAAACGTTACAAAGAAAATTTTCACATGTTACAGGTCCAAATAAGAATGATAATATTCTCAAAGGAGGTTCGTAGCTCAGAACCATACACATGATATGCGATGATGTGGTTGGAGGAGAGTTGTATAAACAAAAAACTAGTTGGGGATCGAGATAATTGTTGAAAATTAACACCCCATGTACTGTTGTCAAGATGGAATGCATCTAGGGCCCTCTGCTAGAAAAGTCTCTCACTTTGGTCAATGAATTCATTGCGAGCATATTATATGCGTGGCATAAATCCAAACCCAACGCAATAGTGAATAAATTTAGAAAAGTGTCCAACAATTGTATCCATCATTGTGATAACAGATATGCATGCAACAAATACAGGTCTCTACACTATAACGCTGAACCCATAAACCATTACACATATGTCAAACATTCAAAGTAAAAAGTACAAGTCCAAAAGCTAAGAGAAACTAAGTTTAACAAGAAAAAAATACCAAGTGGCAAGAAGAAACTGCCAAGTATCTCAGACACAATCACAATCATGATGGTTCCATTCTTCACATTCCAAGTTATATCTTCAGGCACTTACCTCTTGCTAGGGAGTCCTTCTGAATACTGGTTTGTTAGACATGATCCAACAACTTCCATAACTGCCCACGATGTAAAAGTTTTAGAAGAAATAAGTTCCAAGCCATTGAATTGAGATTTTTTCTTTCTCAATTATCACATTCATTTTAGGATCGAGCTCGGTCAGAGGTGTATCTACAAAGTTGTGATTTCTTTCTGAGCAGAATAATTTACAAACTAGATAAATATATCACAATAAATTTAGTACCCACAATAATTGAGGCACGGTTTGACAAGAGCATTAATTCTATTATTGAGGTCTACCATTTCTGTTTGCTAGCATCCGAGGGGAATCTAGATCAAGAACAAAGTCTTTATCAAGTCATTCACTAACCATTAACTCAACAAAACTATAAATAAAACCAAGGTATTTGACATAGTTCATTAAATGAAGATAAGAAGCTTATTTGTGGCAACTCAATTCACAAATGAATCTTCTAAACACCTCCAAGTTAAACTATATTCAACTATGATCTGTGCTTTCTTCACTTGGTCTTCAAATGGTAACATTATCAAGGATGTCGCATAGGTTATCTATACATGTAGCAATTTCAAGCAAAAACAAATACATAAATAAATAAATCATAGCGTGAATTGTGAACAACATGCACACCTGAGAAGTTTCAAGGTTGCGCTAGCATGAACGCCAAAGGATTTCCCATTGTCAAGATTGTTGTGATACAAAAAGGTTATATGATGGGCACACCCTCAAAGTTTCAAACCTCCTGATTTTTTTCTTTTTTGTTGCCAAGGAACCCCCAAAACGAGTTGTGAAGTTTTGGGCATCAAATTTACAGTTGGATTCAAATTATATTGACCCAACAAGCCCATCCCTACTGCTCCACTACCCATTATGACCTGCAATGAATATGTTTTCACCTGAAACAAGAGTTATCCTCTCTGCCCACTTCAAAAGGTGAAAGATAATCAAATATCAGGAGCCATGTGGATCCAGAACTTGATGTATTGTGGATAATTATCTAGCAGAGGTAAACATGAAAGACACCAAAAGTAGAACCAGTTCGAATTTGCTTCCTGCGCATTGCTGACTTGGGTTCGAACCATAGATAATATACAGAACAAGAACATCACACATGTAGGAGCAGTTGACTTGGGTTTGAATCACAAATAATATATATAACAAGAATATCACCTTGGAAAGCACCAATAAAGAAAGGCCATGGATAAGTTTTATCAACCTCCAGATTGCAACCCACCTTGGAACTTTAACCTTTGGAGTCATTTTTTTCCTTCATATAGGTGTTTTATTTGATGATGTACCTGAAAAGGAGGGATATCCTTGTCTACCAAATTGTTATTACTTATTTCCTATCTAAATGGCTCTAGAGGCAATCAGGGGCAATAATATATGTCATTTGAGTGCTCTATCATCAAACAGTCCAACAAAGAAGCCTCTTGTCAAGTACCCTATCCTCAAATAAGGGGAGAATAACACCCCATACCTCCTGAGCAAAAATAAAAATGAACAATAACACGCGTTCTATTGTTTCCCCTTCACATTTGCATAGAGTACAAATTCCAAGACCCTACCTTGCCCTATTGTGTAGAACCTCTCACGTCAAAACATTATTTGTTAGGGAAAAGCACATAAAATCATGGATTTCATTGAATATTTAACTTTCCAAATATTCCCCACCAGCAAGCTACTACTACTGCTTCATCATAAAAGATAGGCTTGTACCGCAAGATAGTTGTCAATAGTTGTATGCCAAGATTGTTGGACAATACAACTTTCTTGCATGAAGAAGACATGGAGACAACTCTTTGCTCCTAAATGCAACCAATGTTGAGTTTTTAAAAGAAAATTCTTGATTTTGTAATGAGCAACAACAAAATATACAAAATTTCCTTCTGATAGAGTTGCTAAGATGGAATCTTCATCTACAAACATTTACCTATCAGGATGAGAAAATGTAAATCAAAATTCTTTCTTATTCCATAGACTCCAACTACGAGATTAAAAAAAAAAAAAAAAAAAAAAAAAACATCAAGTTTGTTTACCCCAACACACCAACAAGTACAAAACCCCAAACATATAATATAACAAAGTAGTAGGTATCCCAAAGGCCTGAAGGGAATCTAATGGAAAGAAGTGACCATTGTCAGAAGCCTTCCATTCAATATAATAAATATATAAACGTAGATTTTTTATTATTTTAATTGGAAATATTCAATTAAATAATAAAATTTAATTCTATCTTTCCCAATCTAAATTTCCTATTATCATAATTCACTACCTTCATACGTCTTGCATTTTTTAACAATGTTGTAACATGTGCACCAAACCCCTAGAGATCATTACGACAAACTAAGAATAACAGAGAAGATGAAAGGTTGTACAAACTAACATATTTTTCAAACAACTAATCCAACATCAGTACCTTAACTTTTTCATGTTGTATCATATTGAGAACATTTGAAAAATGGTGTGAAATCTAGCCAGTGACTATCTTTCTTCTCAGAGGGTGATGCAGAAAGTGTGATAAGATTTCACTGTTTTTATTTTTTTTTGTTAAATCAGAAAACCCAATATTAATTGATATATTGGTATTTTTTACTAAGTTTTTTGAAATGAGTAAATGTAGCTTCAACCATTGACCTTAAGATGTTTTTTACAATATAATTTCCTAAGTTTATTTAATATCTTCATTGTCATAAAAACCAACATATATCCATGTTAACTCCACATCTACCATTCTTAGAGGGATGAAATCTATTTATCCCTCTTGTTAGACCCGGAATTAAGATGGATCTAAGTTGATAGAATTTCTCCTTTAAATATTCTATGCTCACATGAATACCATGGTTCAATACCATCGGTTATCATAAACCTGGAGTTTAAAAACTACGATTAGTAATTTATAAAAATTAATAAAATTAATAATTGATTGTTATTTTAACCGAGTTAAAATGTTCAAGTGACATTAAATTACAAGATCCATTTTTACTCTTGATCTACCAAGCCCTGAGATTTATCAGATATTTTTCACTCTATGCTAGTTTGCATATCACGATATTTGATCCATCTTGGCTCTCAGTAAATCTAGAGTAAACATCGATCTATGTTGGTTTAATTCCCCCTTTAAATAGGCTACATTCCACGTGAATACCATGGGTCAATACCATGTGCCATCTTTATTTTTATTAATACTAATGTTAGGGTTAATAATGTTTTTTTGCATGGTATTAATAATAATTTGGCTCATGGTATTTGGCTCATAGGCTTTACATAAATATAATTCACTTTTTGAGTGTTCATAAATATAAGGTGACTTATGGAGTAAATATAAAAAAATATTTTATTTATTTACCATACCTCTCATTTATTTATATTTTTATTAATTACCATACCTCTTTTATAAATACGGTATTTGGCCCATAGGATTCACTTAAATAAAACCTCTTTTTTGAGTCTTCTTAAATAGAAAGAGGGTTATGTACTAAATATAAAAATAGGTTTTATTTATTTACCATAACTCTTGTTTATTTATATTTTTATTTATTTACCATACCTCCACTTTATTTATATTTTTATTTATTTACACCCTTGTTGTTTGTAAATATAAGGTGACTTACGGAGTAAATATAAAAAAAAAAATGTTTTATTTATTCACCATACCTCTTGTTTATTTATATTTTTATTAATTTACCATACCTCTTTTATAAATATGGTATTTAGCCCATAGGATTCACTTAAATAAAACCTCTTTTTTGAGTCTTCTTAAATAGAAAGAGGGTTATGTACTAAATATAAAAATAGGTTTTATTTATTTACCATACCTCTAGTTTATTTATATTTTTATTTATGTACCATACCTTTGGAGTAAATATAAAAAGAGGTTTTATTTATTTACCATACATCCACTTTATTTATATTTTTTTTATTTACACCCTTTCCATCGATGAAAACCAGATTTAAAAATATGGAGCCATTCACAGAAGAAATCACGGCGATTGGGACCAAATATAACCTCCCAAACCACCTACCAAATGAGAAAATGGGCAATTGCAAACGAATTTAACATTGCAAAGCTGAAAATTGGGCGATCGTAATGGAATATAACCTCCCAAACGAGGTGAACTGGGTGAAGTGAGTATTTTCATAGTTTATTCCCCCTTTTCTTTGGGCTAAATATATGAAATGTTTGTTTTATAAAACTTTCACCCCTCTAAAATGAAAAAGCCCTTAAATTCACCCCTACAATTTACCATGGTCAAATGGATGTTTCTCAAAAATATTGAGATAATTGACCATGACAAAGTCCCTTACATTTTGATAAAACAACATATCTCATTAAGTTTGGAATTGAATAGTGGATATAGAATTTCAAAATAACAAAAAAAAATTGAGTGATCTCCTTGTAGTAAACAAATTCAAATTCTAATGAAATATGTGTTGAGATCTTGTCACACAATCAAAATTAAAAATGGTTGATTTTATGAATATTAAATACTGACATTCTACATTTATATTTCCCACCAACTGTAGGTTATTCAAAGATAAGGTTCTTTTGCATGACAATGTCTTGCCTGATAGTTGTAAAGAGGCAAATAAGTTGTTAAAATTGGGTGTTGAGTACATATCATATCATCCATGTTCAAATGATTGTATTCTATATAGACAAGAATATGTAGACAAAGAGATATGTGGGCATGATAGGTATCATAAGAAAAAGGGTAAATCTCATGGTCCTCATTATAAGAAATTGAGGCACATGCCTATAATCCCAAGGATTGAAAGGCTCTTTTGTTGCAAATACTTAGTTATGTTTCCGAAATGGCATGCCTCACACAGAAATGACTCAGGACTTATGTGAATCCAAACATATTTAATATCCATGAAGCATATAGAGGATACATGGCCCGAAAAATTCAAGGATCAAGTATGAAGTCTATGAATCAACATAGCCATGTATGGCGTTAAACCTTATTCGCTCTAAAAAACCAACTATTTTGTTTGGCCTATAGTATTCATCAATAAAAACATCCCCCCATGGTTTTCTATGAAGAACGAACATCTTATGTTGGCTCCCATAGTTCCTAGTAGAAGACAAGTGGAGAATATGGATGTCTAGTTACAACCATTGATAGATGAGTTGAAGGAATTATGGGAAGGGATACATGTATACAATGTATCAAGACTCATCAGAATAGAGAGGAGTTTTACTTTGTATGGAATATGTGCTTACACCACACATGATTATCTAGGATAAGGAGTTTTATCTAGTAAATTAAATGTTTATTGATTTGTTTATATACGTAACAACTTTGTTTCACATATTAATTTAATTCATTGCAGTTGTTCTAATATCAATGATAACTAGCATGCCATGGATACAATAATTTCAAAGGTCTTGTAACAAAATAATATCATGGATGTAAATTCTGTGGACCCTTTTTGAAGGCTAGGTGTTAAAACCACCTATGAAAACCTGTGTATGAAAGCTCTAGGGTATTCCTCCAAAAATAACTCTTACCGAAGAGGAAAATTCACTTTCAATGGTAAACCATAGAGAACCTAAAGTTCTGCAATAACGATACTAATTGAATGGCTTAAAGCATATGAGAGAGAGAAGTAGAATGAGATGACAAAAATAAAATTGATTCAGATGGGGAGTCTATGTTCGATGATCCAAATTTATTTGACACATATGTTGAGAAATTTCGTATTGAGATGAAAAGGAAATTTGTCTTTTATGATCTCCCATATTGTACGAGCACTTCACTCAATGAACCTCTTACATATCACTTGCGTTCATGACATACTAAACAATACCCCTAATTTGACTACATATTGGAAAATACCTCTAAAAATAACGTTATATACCCCCCTACCAATACGAACCCAATAAAACTTCCCAATTTAAAAGACACCTACTTTCACTAGATATTATAGGTATCTGTTTTTCATTAACATTTTTTATAACCCTTTATATTTTTACATTAACTTTTCCAATATAAAAACCATTTACTCCCTAATATACGCTCAATATATGATGTCATTTTTTTTCAATATATTATTTCCCCAACATGAACCCACACAGTATGGTATTGCTCCTCCAGTGAAGCCCCTGTGCCATATTGGTAGCATCTTAAGATTTCCCACTTACTAGATCCCATGCATATATTTAAAATAGTTTCATATTCTTTAAGGAGGCACATATAATTGAAATAAAATGACACATTGACAGTTAGGAGATATCTTATGTCCTTAAAAACTAAAAAGAAACATTATCCAAAACAAGAAAGTAGAGGAGAGGTTGGTCCCCCTTGGTCTTTCATAGAAGGTGATGTCGCATGGATTTTAAAGAAAGATGATCTTTCTTTGGCAACTAAATTTATAATGGGTTTGAGGGTACCTTCTTTATATGGGGCTTCACTATGTTGTTGCTTCATTATGGAAGACCATTTGTCGGGGTTGAAATCACATGACCATTTGAACCTTCTAAGAGTATGCATGTCAAAAAAAAGATTTTACTATTCGTTATTATTTTTATGTCATGGGATATAATATAATTAATTTTTTTATTTGCTTACCTTACAGTGCCATTATTCTTTGCTAGTGTGTGGGTGTGTGAACCATGTCATGCCATATCTAAATTATTTTCATTTGTATATTGGATCACATCAAAGGTTTCACATTGGCTCAAGAGATAGTTGAGATTGTTTGTATGTTTGAGAAGGAATCGCCGATGAGTTTCATGGACTTGTAGGTTCATCTTCTAATTCACCTAGTAGATGAGGTTGAATTAGTTGGGGTGGTTTCTTGTCATTGGATGTTCTTCTTAGAGAGGTACGTGAAGAAATTAAAAGGTTTTGTTTTCCAAATGGAAAAACGTGAGAATTATATGGTAGAGGGGTACATATCGTGTGAGTCTTTCCATTATGCCAGTGATTACATCAAGCAAATCGACAAGGAATGAGGTGCGGTGATTTAGGATGATGAAAGGGAGGAAGAAAAAAGAGAAGGGAAGCTTCTTGAAATGAATGGAAAAAGGTGCATGATAAAGAGTAAGTGACTTATTATTTTTAATATTTCTACACAATAATGATTCAAACTAAACTTTTATGTATACTTTTATCTCATATGTACTATATGTGTTGGCTTGATTTCATTAGTGAATTCAGAAATTGAAGTTGTTCAAAAAATTCATTCTTTACAATTGGGAAGAGACACAATCATGTGTTGCATTAAACAAATAGAGGAGCAAGAAATGAGAAAGTGACAGGAAAGAATCCAGATGGTTGAATGGTAGAAGTTTGCCTCATCTCGAACATTTAAAATAAAATATGCCAATGATATGCCCTAACAGTAAGGTTGCTAACCAATTCAGAGAGAAATACCGTGCATCTGGTTGTTACCCATGTGCTGAAGAGGATGTGTTAAACATAGGGATCGGGTGCAACAACTCGATAATAATCTCTTTCTATACATTTTTTAACTTCATAATGTAACTTTGAATTGTAACATCTATATTTTATATTTTAATTATGTTCAAGTTATTTGACACATGACACTGATTTTTTCACTTTTTAATAGGTGCATTTGTTCTCATCTATGTGGTCATATGGTCATCATTTTCACATGGCGTATTTTGATGATGGATACATGACACAAGACTATGGAGTGGAAGTCAAGTTCAAACAATCTAGTCATGTTAGCCACTACGATCAAAACCTATACAAGGGACATAATATGTAAGAGCTCATTGAAGTGAACTTCTCTTCATTACAATGTGTTACTTTTAGGTGAGAATGGAGGGACACCTTCGATTTAAATAATGTAAAGGAATATCATGATAGTGGATTGATATCTATCAACTCTAGAAAGACATGGAATAAAGATAGGGAGACTTATGTTTTCACCAAACACTACAACTAGGTTTTTTTTTTACCCAGATGCATTGGATAGGGATTGGTGGTTTGTATTAAGACACTACCCTAGATCAAAACATATTTTTAAGAATAACAGTCTTATCATTCCAAGCGAGGAAGATAATTAGGGTGATGAAAATAGAAAGTGATATGTACTTGTGTTATTTCATCATTTATACTATTGTCGTATATTTTTATTTTCTTTATTTCGCTAATTATATTGTTTTTTATTCTATAAATTATTGGCATTTTATATAATTGGTAAGATTCACAAACATTTTTATATGTTTTATTTTTCTAGTGGAAACACTTTTACACTTAAAACTAATTATTTCCAATTGTGTAATTTATAATTTAAAAATTAAAATTCTAACATATTTGTTTAATTTATACTTTGTGATAATTTTAATTTGGATTTTTTTACAATTTGGTTTTCAAACTAGTTGTTTGTTAGTTTACATACTTTTATCATTACTTTTGGAAATATTTAAATTACGCCCACAATGTTGACTAAAACGACAATTAATGAAGTAATTTGAAAATTTGAGAGCAATCAACTTACAAAACAATGACAAAAACAACAAATATAGGAAGATTTGCATCCATAAACTTTTAGGGGCAATATAATGCTTATGATTAGAGATCATAATTTTTTTATAATAAAATTTTTTAGGGTAGAAGAGCATATTAAAAAAGCGTAAATAGTACAATGTATTTATTCATATGTAATTGTGTTTTGAAAAGGAATTTAGTTAGGATGAATATGTATGAACTATCTATAAAATCGAAAAATATTTACAGTAATTTTACAAAATAGTTTCAACCATATTAAACATTGTAAATTATAAAAATAAATTTTCATGTAATTTCATATATAAATTTTGGATATAAGTTCATAAATATATAATCTATAATAAATATATATAATTTAATAAAAATAAAATATGTTGATGATAATCATTAAAGAAACATAAACATAATCTAAAATACACATTCAAATTCACTAACATCATATCATTATATACACCTCTAGCATATATAAAAAACATTATCTAGCACACAAATCTAATTATTTCATAGGGCATCATCTTTGTCATCACATCTAACAATATCCCATGCTAATTGTATTGTTTTTTATCCATCTTGTTGGGCTTTTATATAATTGGTAAGATATTAAATTTAAATTCGTCAAATATTAGATTCAAAATTAAATTGGTTAGAGTTTCTATAAATATTAAATTTAAATTCCTTGAAACTGTGATAACTTTAGCGATAAATTAAATTTTATTAAAATATAAATTTTTTCAAGTTATATTAAATCTAAAATCTAAATTTTTTAAGTTGCTATAAAAAACCTAACTTAAGTTTTTAAATTCAACAATAGATTGAATTTTATAAATGAACTTAAAAGATTATTTCTTATATTTTTAAATAGATATTTTGACAATAATTTATTGATTGCATTTTTCTTTTTATAATTTAAAGATCAAATATTAAAAAAATAGTTATACTTAAGATTCAAAATATAAATTAATTTAAAATACATATTTAAATAATTATTATAATTAATAAATATTATTTAATGATGCTCATTCACAATATTATTAATAACGAACTTTAAATTATAATTTATGAATCAAATTAATTATAATGTTATTTATAATCCAATATTTTATGAACGATATTTTTAATTATAGTTGATTTTTATACACCAATCAGTATATTTAATTTATTATAAAATTTTGGAATTTTTATTTAATGAGTACATGTTGCAACATACTTTTTGAAAATTAATTATGAAGGTTAATTAAATATTGTCTAACTCTTGTACTATAAGTACACGTCACAATTTTCTGATTCTTACTCTTGACTATGATTAGAAAGGTAGTTTTATTTAGAGGTTTGTACTATTTAATTGTGTGTAAAAATTATTTTGTTTTGTAGTGACTATTGTTTAGACATGTTTTATAAACATTATTTTTGTTTTTATGTTTTCTATAGGGAGGGATGCTACTGGAAACCCTTGTTTGAATAAGAATTTAGTTTGAATGAATATGTTTGAACTATCTATGAAATAGAAAAAATATTTATGGTAATTTTACAATTAGTTTCAACCATATTAAAATTTGTAATTTATAAAAATATCTTTGCATTTTTTATTTAATGTAAGTTGTTTTGCATGTAATTTCATATACAAAATTTTGATATAAGTTCACCAATACATAATCTATAATAGGTATCGTTTCATAAAAATAAACATCATTATTATAACTGTATAACAAACATAAGAATCATCTAATATACACATTGATATTTGCTAACATCATCTAATTATATACACCACTAACACATATAAACGTTAGTAGCTAGCACAAAAATCTAATAATCTAAGAAGGCATCATCGTCGTCATCACATCTAACAAAACACTAGAATTATCTAACATCGCCACACTGATACTCAAATCTACATATCATATTGTCAAATAAGAGGTATAACATACACATCTATCTGAAAGCACATTAAATGAACATATCTAACATTACCTAACAATATACACATCAACACCAACATATAAATTAAGTACATCAACATGAACACACACACACACACACACACACACACACACACACACACACACACCACACACACACAACACACACACACACACACACACACACACACACACACACACACACACACACACCACACACACACACACACACACAATATATATATATATATATTTATTTATTTATATAATATATACAAAGAAGTCAAATAATTGCATCATGTCAACTAACTGCTATAAAATATTTCATACAATAGTAGTAGTGGTAGCATGGTCTATTGCAAAAGATGATGGATTGTCAAGTTCTTGATCAAGAGTTGAAATATGAGGTGGAGGAGGTGATTGGTCTAGTCTCTGAGGAGAAACATGAGGTAGTGGGTGACCATGAGATGAATGAGGAGGCCTAGGTGGTTGAGTACAACCATAAGAATCACCACCCTAATCATCATCATCTGATGGGGTAGGACTCAGTGAAGACTTTGTATTTGTTGTGTAGTAGTGACCCCTCCTCGATTCCAATATGCACCTATTAGCTCCAGCAATATGATGCATAAGACTCATCATATCGTGTGAAAAGTCTATCCAAAGCTCTAGGAGCATAGGATCTTCCTTGTGTCTTGAACCATCACAGGGAGACTCATGCCTCAAACAATATATATAGATTCGATCACCCAAATCCAACTTGTATTCAATATTAGGCCTATGACGTAACCTCACGCCTGGGTGTATTTGGTCAGGATGTATAGCCTCACCCTCTGTGGCCTTGGTTATCTATGAATCTCCATCCGGTGACGAAAGAGGCATGTCCCCAATGAATGTGTTGATGTCTCAAAAATATATAGTACACAACAATAATTAGAAAATTTCATTGAACAATTTAATAAAACAAGTTAAAGAATGTGATAGAATAAATTTTATTGTAATTAATTAAGACAATAAAATGAAACTAGATTAATTTAAATAAAACACTGATAATACCTCTAGCATTTGTTTTCTGATCTTGTGTGAAGCGGATGTTGGGAGACTATTAGAAATACATCCTCACATAAGGACACAGCACCTAGACGAACACGTGGTTGGCCTCACTACCCAGTAGCTCTAGCGCCTTAGCAAAAATATTGGTCAGATACTCCAGTTGGCCCCTCTTGGACATCATCTCGCCCCACATGCGCATATGCACCTCAGTCATTGGCTTAGGAGAGCGACACTCAAAATTAGGCCTCATCTCTCGAAACCTCTCAAAAAATAAACAAAAAATCTCTAAATAAAAAGGGAAGTTTGTCCTACCATGTATCACCTCACGACATCTATCTAAAGCTATACAAAATTGTTGCTAAAAATAACAAACCATTTGATACATTGTGGCCTGTGCACCAAAGAATCGACATAAAACAAAAGAGGGAAACTAATGGATTTCCCATCACTTGCACGGTGTGCAATGGTACTCACTAATAGTGAGAGTCACCTAACGTCCTTTGCACCAAAAGAAGCGATAAGTAGTTGTCCACTAGATACCTAAAAATCTATTAGGGAAACTAGATGATCCCAAACATATCTCTAAGATTAGATAAGTTGACTCTATTCTGAAATACCGTGGGGGATGTTAGGTAAATGGGGAAAATCCTCCCCTCTCCTGCATAGGCTAATGATAGAATAATTTCCTCCTCATTGGGTTGAAACCACTAATGAGGACTAACATAGAAAACTTATCAGTGGAAATTCCACCAACAGATCAACTGTGCCAACAACCTAGAGTCCACCTTCAGGGATGTAACCTCTTCATAGTGCTTAAGGAGACTTAAATCCATCAAAAGGCCTTGGTTTGCTACCATAATAGGGTGAGGGTACAAATCCCTTTCCCTCTCTCATGCCTCCCATGATCGTGCCATATTGTATTGCTAAACTCTCTACTTTTCCTATTGTTCCTCCTTTCTCTTCTAACGTCTTTGCATGATTGACATTTAAAATACATCAGCCTCATACATAAAATATTAATTCCTTTTATTGAATCAAAAATGTGTTTATAATATATTACTTTCAATTGGGGGATGCAAGAGGAGCTCTACAACTAGGGTTAGCGCTGGCGATCCTCTGCTACGGTGCAGACAACCGACAGAGCCACAACAGAAAGCCTGTAAACCTGATCCTGCCAGAGAGGAGCAGGCATATCTTCGAATCACATGGAAACTAAGCAGGGGGGGCTGCCAAGCCCTCCCCTAGAACCAATATTGCGCTGCCGAGAAGAAGTGGGCCAATACTTTTCGGCTCGATCCACGTTGAAGGGGAAAACAATATGGAGACGCAGCAACACAAGTCCAAAGATCCTGACTGTCAGGCAGACAAACGCCGAGAAATGCCGCAAGGGAAAGAAATGATAGGGGGAAAAGCCACAGTTACTTCAAGCACATGCAAGCCAATAGCAGTTGAAAGACCCAAGATAGAACTGCCTAGCCAAGAGATCAATGAAAGAATCCAATACATGAAAGATCATGTGCTCATAGGAAAATTTATAGGCTTCTGGCCAACAGAAAAAGCCTTGTATGGTTGGATCTCTGCCAAATGGAAACTCAAAGGCCACATAACACTACAGCTGGGGCCGAAGGGATTTTTTACAGTGATATTCTTGAGCCTTGAAGACAAGTTTAGAATCATGGATGAAGCTCCATACTTTTTTAACTCAGCAGGATTATATCTAAGCGACTGGGTAGCAAGATTTAATCCAGACAAGGAAGATCTCTCCTGGGCTCCAGTGTGGATTAGAATGTACTCACTGCCACAGGAATACTGGAGTGAAGGGTCGCTAAAAAAAATTGGAAACGGACTGGGGGAATACATCAAAGCAGTTGAAGAAACGAAGCTTCAAAGATACACATCCTATGCCCGCATTTGCATCTTCATGCGCCTGGATAACGCCCTCCCAGATTCGGTAAGTCTCTCTCATGAAGATTATGAATGGATTCAACCCCTAGATTATGAACATGTACCTTTTCGTTGTCGCAAATGTCACGCTCATAGAAATCTCTTCAGGGATTGCCCGCTGAATCATAAAGCCTCTGACCCCGACTCCTCTAATTCACATGCCCAAGAGGGTCTCACCAAAGTCCCCAACTGTAAGAGAGTGCATAAAAATCCCTCATCTGGGAAAAAACCCCTGAAAGAAATGGCCTTTATCCCTTCCACAAGTAATAGTTTTGAAATTCTCGCTCAAGCCACAACAGAGCATCCCCCCAGCTTGCAAAACAGCTCCATGCCTAGCACCTCCAATCTGATTATCCCCCCTCCGCAGTCCTCTCCTACATCTTGTCTCCCTAGAGATGAGGCTGTTAAAATCAAAGAAATCCAAACAGGACCAAAGGGAAATTCAAAGGAAATGGAAGTGGAGGGAACCACTTCTAAATCAAGTGAAACCCACAAAGAAAACCCGGAACACCCAGAGGGAACCTCCAAAGCCATGGAGACAAATGACCTGCAATATCAAGCGTGGCAGCTAGCGCTTATCACAAAGGAAAACAGTCAGGTGCAGCATATGGAGGAAGAACCAGAGAGCATAGATCTAAAAGGGCTAGACATCTTTGGATTGGAGTAAGCCTGCAGAAAAAAGGAGTATGACAAAATTCAAGAGCACTAGCTCAGTACTCCAGAAACAATACTTTCCAGAGCATATCAACAACAACAATTAGGCATACAACCAGGCAGTCAATGGGATGTCAATCTCCTACCAAAGGACTCCAAAAAGAGAGGGAGAAAAACCGATCTCCAGCGAACTATAGTAGTAGGTAAAATCTTGGTCGACTCAGGCCGATATGCTAAATTGACAAAGTACTATAGGCCCACACCACACATTGATCAATGAAGCTCATCTCATGGAATGTAAGAGGGCTCAATAGCCCTGGGAAACTTAGAATGATCAGCAGCATGATAAGGCAAGAACAACCCCAAATCTTTTTCTTGCAGGAAACAAAATGCAACAGCAACATCCTGGGAAGCATCCTCACAAAAGCTTGGCCAGGATGCAATACAGTGGCAGTGGATGCATCAGGAGCCTCTGGAGGCTTAGCGATTGCATGGAATACCAAAGAAATCTTGTTGTCAAATCTCCATGCTTCCCACAATATCATCCAGGCAAAATTTCATATTATTGGGACCAACATCTATCGACATATGACCAATGTCTACTTCCCGCAGGATGCGCCCAATAAAATTGCTCTTTTAGACACCATAGCAAACCTCCATTCCAACAGAAGTATTCTCTCTGGCTCATAGGCAGAGATTTCAACATGATCAACAAATTAGAGGAAAAGAGAGGTGGACGAGCTATGTTGGATCAGGACACGAATCACTTCAAATATTTTATCCACAATAACTCGCTCATCGACATGCAAACTCCCAATGGCGTTCACACCTGGAGCAATCACAGGACTGGGAGGCATCAAATAGCATTGAAGCTCGATAGGTTCCTCATCTCGGATAGCAACATTCATTTAGGGGATGATCTTTCAACACTCATCCTCCCTCATTCTGAATCGAATCACTGACCCATAGCACTACAATGGCAGCGACCAGGTAACTTTACCAGACATCCATTCAGATTTGAGGCATGCTGGTTATCCCATCCCGCTTTCAAAGACTTCATCAATAACTCTTGGAACAACTTCACACCCCCGGCAGGGTCAAGAATGTTTCAACTCCAACAGAAACTCAAACATTTGAAAGCTCAAATAAAAATTTGGAATAAAGAAACTTTTGGTAATATCTTTCAGGCTCAATAAGACCTCAACATGGAAATGAGGGCGCTCCAGCAGCAGATAATAACATAGGGGTATAGAGAAGAAACCATGGAAAGGGAGAAAGACATACAAAATCAATTGGAGGAGAGAAACAAGCAGGAAGAAATCTTATGGAAGCAAAAATCCAGAATCAGATGGCTCAAAGAAGGCGAGAGAAATACCAAATTATTCCATAGGACTATGATACAAAGGCGAATGCACAATACTATCTCCTTTCTCTAAAAGCAAGGAGGGGAAAGAGTGGACGATCACACTAAGATAGAATAGGAATTAATCAACTACTTCTAGGATGTTCTTCAAGAACCTCAAATCGACAGAAGTAGAGCTATAAAAAATATTACTCAACATGTCCCAAAGTCATCACAAAGGACCACAACCAACTCCTTCTCCGACCTGTCGAGCCAGAGGATGTTGACTTAGCCATGAAACAGCTCAAGGAGGGCAAAGCACTGGGGCTGGACGGCTTCTCTGCCACCTTCTTCCACTCATTCTAGGAGCTCATTAGAGAAGAAGTATGGCAAGTAGTTGAGGAATCTCTATCTCTTCATCGGTTGCTACTGGCACTCAAATCAACCTTCATCGCTCTCATCCCCAAAGAAGAGGGCACTACCACTCTGGAAAAATATCGCCCAATTGCACTCTGCAACGTCATCTACAAAGTCATCTCTAAGGTTATTGCAAACAAGTTGAAGCCTCTGCTACCCATACTCATATCGCCGGAACACTCTGGGTATGTTGAGGGCAAAAAAATAATGGATGGCATCATCCTCACTCATAAAATCATACACTCCCTTAAGATTTCCAATCAGGCAGGTATGATTCTCAAGATTGATCTATCCAAAGCTTTTGACAAATTAAGTTGGAGCTATATCCAAAAAATGTTAAATGCCTTTGGTTTCTCTCCTATGTGGGTGCGGTGGGTTCACAGCTTAATCTCCTATACTTTCTTTTCCATCCTCATCAATGGCATCCCTTCTCGGCCTTTCAACCCCTCCATAGGAATCAGACAAGGGGATCCCCTGTCTCCCTTCCTTTTTGTTTTAGTGGCAGAAGGGTTGGGTAGACTCATCAAGCATGCCCTTCATTCTCAGATGCTGAAAGGAATATCTATTCACAATACCCCTTCCACCACCCATCAGCAATTCCTGGATGACAACATGCTCTTTGGATACCCATCAGTTCAAGAAGCATCCACCTTTAAGACCCTCCTGAAGGACTTCTCTGAAGCCTCGGGCACCAGTATCAACAAAGCCAAATCGCAAATCTTTTTCTTCCACACGCCTCCCATCATTCAACGAGCCATAGCCCACATCCTGGGATTTCCCATTGCCACCCTCCCCTCCAATTACCAGGGTGCCCCTCTCATTGATTCGGCCATCAAGAATGCCTCTTGGCATAAACTCCTTGAGAAGCTGGAATCTCGCCTTTCCTCATGGACTTTTAGAGCTCTGGACATATCAAGTAGGGTTATTCTTATCAAAGCAGTGCTTCAAGCAATGCCCCTCTATCTCTTTTCAATCTTGGCAGTGCCAAAATGGGCTCTCAAAAGAATTAAAGATATTCAGCGCAATTTCCTATGGGGATCTCATGGAACTAATCGTAAATGGGCCCTTATCAATTGGAATTATATATGCAAACCCAAGGAGAAGGGCGGGTTAGGCTTAAGGGATCCAAGCCGAAGCAATGAAATAATGGGGGCGAGAATCTGGTGGTAATGGCTCACAGCACCATATAAGCCCTGGGACGTCATCTGGCAAGCCAAATATGCTAACCACAGACCGATGGAGGAGCTGATCACATTCACCCCTGTGGAGAAAGGTTCGTTGATGTGGAATGCGGCCAGTCAACGCTCCCCCCTCATCCAACAACACAACTTTTGGGAAATTATAGGTGGCAACAGAGCTCGTTTCTGGACAGATGCTTGGAATAAACTTCCCAAACTTGACAGGGTTCTTAATATTCAGCCCAGAAATGATTGGGAGGAACAACAAAAGGAGAAGGTACATCAGCAATGGTCACAAGAGATCAATGAAGGATATAGGCAATGGAAGCACTCGGAAGAACTGATAAGAAACATCGATACCCAGATAAGAGAAAACCTGGAAACAGAGCTCCAAAAACAAAAAATTAGAATCAATGAAGGTGAGGACTTACTAAGATGGGGCTACACCCCACAAGGATCCTTCACCACAAAAGAAGCCTACAAAATCAAGTGCCAAGATGTTACACCACCGGATCCCATTTGGGGATGGATCTGGACACCAGGCATCTTGCCCAAAGTCTTGACATTCTTATGGCTCACCAGGCATCGAAAAATCCTAACCTGGGACAATTTAAGAAAAAGGAAAATACAGGGGCCCTCCATGTGCCCCAATTGCCGCTCGCAAGAGGAAACTATACAACATCTTCTGGGCTCCTGCTCCTAGCCAACTAGCCATGGGAGAAATCCAGCTTCAGATGTCAAAGAAATTGTTGACCATCTAAAGACATCATTAATTCCATTCACCTCTGGCACCAAAGTCCCTATAAAAGCGTTGTCCTAAATTACTTGTGGAGAATTATTCCGAGCCTCCTCACCTAGACAGTCTGGAAAGAAAGGAACAAGTGCATCTTAAAAAACCAATGCACTCCATCAGAAATTATTTGGGACAAGCTAGTCACGAATCTGAAAGAAACTTTGTCTCTCAAAGCTTGGCTTCAGGAAGACTTTCCCACACAGGCTACTGAACAAACAATATGGGACAACTACAACCTCCAACTTCCTCGGGGAAGGACAGAAGGCAATTCCAAAGGAAAAACAAATGATCGCACGCATCAATGGTAGCCCCCCCCAAAGGAAAGATACAAACTTAACTTTGACGGAGCTTCCAAGGGAACCCAGGGAAAGGAGGAATCGGTGGCATTTTCAGGGACTACAAGGGCTCTCCTCTTCTAATATACCTCGGCAATATAGGGTGGGATACAAATAACTCAGCTGAGCTAGAGGGTCTCTGTCAAGGAATACTCCTAGCTCAAAACCATGACTTCCAGCCGTTGGAGATTGAAGGAGACTCCCAACTCCTCATCAACATGGCTACACAACTGCTCAATGGAGCTCATGCAAATAATATCTCTACTAGTTGGAGACAAGAGGCAAGGTTGGAGGCCATAGAAAACACCCTCAACAACAACATCGCTATCATCTTCAAACATGTTAGAAGGGAAAGCAGCAAGGTGGCAGACCTCCTTGCCAATATGGGAGTTGAATACAAGCACTCCCTCCTTGCAGGGAGCCTCAATATCCTCTAGAATCATGAACAAAAGGAGGAATGTATCACTTTTCTCCAAAAGGAAGCAAATTCCCCGGATGCGGGTGTTTCACGAGGGGTATAGGCAGATGGGACAGGGGTGGAGCAGTGTCGACCGGCACCTTCCAGCTCCAAACCACATCGCTAGAGGCAAGACACATTTAATTCATTTGCAAGGGCCATCACAGGGCCTCACGCAATGGGAAATAGGCTGGTACAGGCGAGCAGAGGTCAGGACCATCGCCTTTGCATGCTTTGGGGATAGTCGGCCTTCGACTGCATTGAATGCAACAATAATGGGGGAGGAAAGCCGAGACACGACGAATTTTGTTAAAATCTGAGACAGCTATGGCATCTACAGAAGGCCTCATAAGCATTGCTGGTCGGGAAGAGGTGGGTTATGGGAGAGGTTTGAGCTCTGTCGTGTTGCTGAGACGCACCCTCAGCAAGCTCAAGCTCCCCTCTGTTTGCTTCTGAGAGCTCGCTCTTTCATCCGCTCAGTCATGTTGAGGTAGTGGCTTATCAGCAAAAGGGGAAGCTCAAGAGGGGGAAGCTCTCGTCAGCAAGCCAGGAGGCGAAGCTCCTCGAGCTCTCCCTCCTCCATAGCTGACAACCCCCACTATCCCAATACGAGGAGTGGGTGTGTGTGTCTTCGTTCAGCTCCCTTCCCCCTGCCAAGAAATCCGTCCCTCCACACCATGCTCTTCCACTTCAGGAGCACACTAAACTAGCCTGTTGTTACAGCCACCATTTCCATCCTATTTACAGAGGAAGCGGCTAGAGGAATCAGGGCCTCTGCTCGGGAAGTGCTACTTTCAGGGTGGAGCCTAGTCAACCAGGCGCCCATCAGAACCTACGCTCTGCCATGGAAATTGGGCTTGAAGGGTAGCACAGGAGGAAGGGGAAGGAGGCAATGCAGAACAAGGGCAAGGATCCAAAGCCTCAACAGGCCTCGCCAGGCCAGCAGACGCAAACACAGAATGAGGAGGACACACGGTGGGAGGAACGAGATGGTGAGCCAAATCCGTTGGACAACTATGAAAATTGGGGTTGCCCGATAGAGGAAGAGCCAGCCACGGAGCCTGTTGTGCCCAATGCCAGGTGGTAGTTCTTTTAGGCTCTGGTTCATTTTCTATTTTTGTCCATGTAGGCACATCCAGTTGGATGTTCAGCCGGTTTTTGCTGACGTGTTTGTACTATTTGGAAAACTATGGACTATGTGTCTTCTGGTATTTTTGATCCCTTCAGACTAGTTTCCCCTCTGTTGGGGCAGTCTCAGAACCAGTGTTTTGGAATGCTAAGCTTGGTTGTCCTCTCTTACAGCAAGCGCTCTCTCTGTAAGTAGATTTTTCCTTATTAATGGATTAAACATACTTAGAAAAAAAAATATATATATTAATT
>APFE030858622.1:82676-110526 GCA_000404065.3 Pinus taeda
AAAAAAAAAAAAAAACTTAATTTTCAATTTTACTCTGTTAAAAATTAATTTAGGGAGAAACATAGACATTACCTGGATATTTGCTCGTCGGGGTTTCCAGGTAAATGAAAAAAAATAATTAAGTTGCTCATTTAGTTTTAAATATTGGGTGGTGTGTTGGGAAGCAATAAACACACTGCGAAGTTAGTTTTACAAAACTCACTACCATAAAAATTATAATTTTTTAAAGTGATGCATAGTGAAATTTAATGACACAATGTGTTTCAATTTACCCAACGCACTGAACCACTAATGGTGCATTAATGTTACACAATGATTTGCGGTGCACCCTATAAACTCACATGGTGCAACATGAATGGTGCAAGACAAAATTTTTGAACGCACTGTGAAGAAAAAAAAATAAAAATCAACGCATTTTTAAACTTAATTTTCAATTCTACTCCACTAAAAAAATAAGTTAGGGAGAAACATAGACATTACATGGATATTTGGTTATCGAGGAAGCATGGTTGCCAAGTAAATGAAAAGAGTGAATTTCACCGTTGATTCAAAAAATTCAAAAGGCATGTGATAAGAAAATTAATTAAAGATGGAAAGTAAGGGAAGTACCGATGGCAGGGCATTTCACATAAGCAAAAGTGGCACCAGTGCTTGGGAGCTCTACGACACTGTAAATGGAAAAAATGAATTTTATGACCAGTTATTTTTTTTTTATTTAACCTTGTTCTAGTGCATTTGAGTAACCACACCAAAGCATATTATTGATGCAACACACCATGTTTTTTTAAATTAGAAACCTTAGCATAGTGCACCATGTTATTTACGCATTAGGGTGTTTTAAAATAAGAATAGGTTGGTACTTTGTGGGAGTATAACACTGAAATGGTGAAAATGAATTTTACAACCAATACATGGTATATGCACTTGTGCTTCAATTTCACCTAGTTCCTGAGGTCATTCCTAAAATGTCAAATCATTAGGGATTCATGGGAGTATATCACCGAAATGGTCAAAAAAAAAATTATCACCAACATTTTTTTAAACTTAAACTAGCATGGTGCTATTGAGTAGTGTTAGCACCATGGAATTAACTCTAGGCCGAAAAGAGGATCGTAGGGGTAACCAAAAATCTCTTGTAAACTATGGTCCAAAACCCCTAGCCTTGGAGAGGGCTCTCTCCCTGCCTCGAGCTATCAATCACCTAACAACTGATAGATTTGGGTTTTAGACTAGCTATGAATTATTATAAATTGACTTTTGGTTTAATTTTTTGAAATTGAGTGTGGAGGATGAGGGCTATTTTGGGTCAAAGTTATATATCTAAGTAAATAAGGGAAATAACGTATTTTGTGATAAGGGAAGATAGGAAAACTTACTGGTGATTTATCAAAAGTTCATTGTAGCAGAAAGATAAATGGGTTAGGAGAAAAAATGACAAGCTAAGCATCAAACCGTAGATGAATTCATATTTTCCATGGAAGAAAAATCAGACATATGATTAGCTGAAAACTAAAACAAAGAAAGTACATGAATTTCGAAATAAATTTCTTTTAGCTGAGCACAACGAAATTATACAATATTAAAATATATTTTAATAACAAATTTGAAAACAAAATATATGTTATTCATGAAGGAAAACAAACCAGTAAAGCATGACATAGGCATCCCTATTCAAACATCATTCACCTTCTTCTATTCATTTGGAAAAATAATGCAATACAAAATAGCCTTAGTCTCTTATAGTTCAAACCCAACCAAACCCTTTTGTCGTGTCTTTCTCTTCTTAAAAACAATTAGGAATATTTTCTTGCATAAAAAGAAAATAATAAATACAATTTATCTCCTATCGGCTAAGAAGATCGAGACAAACTTAATTTGGAAACATCATGTCTTAAGGATTAGATAAAAAATTCAGTAACATTGAGTTCATAAAATCACTCTTATCCACCTATCCGTACCTATCCTCATCACTAACATAATTTTGGAAGGTCCAAAAATAACCAAAATACAAAAGCAGGCTTGAGTGACAATTTGCGCAAGAGTTGCGCAACGACTGTACAGTAGACTTCCAACTCAACATGGTTACAGGTTTTATTTGATGAAATCGAGTCGATGGGTACACTAGAGATAGTTTTGTGTTGGTTTAGAACCCACTTGATACATCCTGTAATGATGCAGACCCCTGAAATGCCTAGTCACTAATTGCGGAGAAGAATTCAAATTCTAATTTTGTTTGATATTTCCAACTCCAAAAACATTGTAATATCTAGAAATCCATCGCATACACCTTATAACTCCCATCATGCATCAAATCTTCAAAAACTTTCATAGTTTCATAAAAAAAATATACCTCTTATGATTGCAAAATGAGCCCTTCTCTACACATATTTTTGACTTTCAGCAGCATCTAGTTTTAAAAATAAATAAACCCACCTCATTCAAGATACCAAAGCTACCTCCTCCTCTTCTTGCTAGATGATGCTTTGGTTTCTTTGTTGGATATTGTTTTTACTTCTTTATATCATTGTGCTATTATGGGTGTATTTCTAGGTAAATGTGACTGTTTTATTTTCTTGAGTTGTCTCCTAGCCCTTGCCAACTTTTATTCCATCAACCTTAATCTCCTCCTCATAATTATATCTCTTTTGTAATATCTCTCTATCTGTCTATGTAAGGGAATATTTCATTTTAAGTCTATTTTTCCTTTATCAGCTATGTCAAGAGCTTCTACAACCCAAACATGAGCTTCTAAGATAGTATCATCGACGGCCCTCTTGTAAATTTCATTATTTTTTGCTATCTGATCAACTTTCCATTGGGAGACCCCAATCTTGTCAAATAGTTTATGATACTCCTTCCATTGATCAAATTCAAGAATTATTTTTTATTTTTTTATGGTAGGGTTTCTTTCATTTACTCTTTCCCTTCAGTTGTTGACCTTGTCATTGGCTTCCTTAGCTGCACATTGGGTTCTCTTACCTCCTCTACATCAATCACATGTTTTCCTTTATCTTGGATTTTAGGTGTAGGAGGCTTCTTGGGAAAATCACTTTTGTTATGCTAGGTTGCTTGTTCAGTTGTGTGCCTAAGCTCTCGGTTCTCCTTCTGGAAATAGGAAACCTTAAGATGATATTTAGCAAGGTTGTCCTACAACTTTGTAATTTCAAGGTCTTCGTCTTCCATTTGAACATCTTGCTCACCCCCTGCACCATGTGATGGTATATCATCTGGGATATCAATGGTGTTTTGAGAAGTTGGCCCCTCAAACAAATTTTTGGTAGAAAATATAGTCCTCAGTCTATGACGAAATTGTGTTTCTTCATGGGCCACTTGTGTCTTTCCTTTTCTCCTTACTAGTTTCTCTCCTATCCCTCAATGATTCCTTTACTGTCTCTTCAACTTTAGGTGCCCCTTCATTTTCTTCCATAGGATAAATGGCTACATGAGCCACTAAACCTGAAGTTGACAAGAAACCATCCCAAGACATTTTTTTCTTTAACTCATGCAAAACTAATAGTTTGATTAGTGCAAAATGGAACAAGCTAAGAAAGTGTTTCTCTCCCTTAGACTGAAATATTTCTGCCATCTTGTCCAAGCATTTGAGTAGGTAATAAGGTAAGTTTAGGCTCCTCCTGTCAGTGAAAGGCATAAGCAACTTAATGGGAAACTGGTACACCTTTCTAAAGTGACCTTCACATGTAAAATACCTTTGTATTACCATCAATGGTTGTAGTGGTTCAATAAGTAATTTCTTTGGAATTTAGTGTCATATTTGTCTTTGTACTAAGGTTTTTCGAACTCTTTAAAATGTGAGGCATCCAATTCCATTCCTTTGAACCAGATTTCACCCTATAAGGGGATTTCTATCGCTTGAGAAATAGTTTCTTCAGACACAGTAAATTCTAAATCTCCAATTTTGACCTTGTCACCTTTAAAATTTAGGGCAAGCATACTAGCAAGCTAGAAGTGGTGGCCATGTGTTTGAATTTTCTCACAGAAGGCTACGCATCATGTCTCTTTGAATGCTACTCTGATTGCACAGTTAGCATTCACCATCTCTAAATTTTTGTGATCAACATGAACTACCTCTCCTCACTTTGCTTTACTTATACTCCTTGGGCTTTCCATCTGGTTTTAAAAATTACAACATGCACTTTCAGCTCTATTTTCATGGAATACACCAAGTTTGTGGAGAAAATGTTAACTCATAGTGCAATGAGAAATGAAAATGATGACAACACGATGAAGTGAGGTGACAACATGATGAACAAATCCAACTGATGGGATTTTCACAAGAGTTAAATGACTTTGGGTCCTAGGAAAATTCGTATTCCTAGACCCTTTTTACATACCAAATCATAAAAGTGGGCATGTGCGTAGAAAATTGTGCCAATTAACATGAAATTTGATTGTGGGTTATGCATAAATACACATTAACGCATACAAACTGACACACAAACCCTAAACATTTCAAACATCGTGAACACAGACCAATCAACACATAGGGCTTTGCGCAACGATTATGTAGAAAATGCACACAATCTTTACTAATAAATTTCTAGTTGATTTTATAAAGAAAATTGTAGTTGGAGAATATGTTTCCTACCTTACACAACATGCAAGCTCGATTGGAAGTAATGGGAGACAAGCATTACCTCTGCAAGGATCTTTAATTTGATACACAGCAGTTGCACAACAACTATGTGGTTAAGAATATACGCAGTAGTTGCGAAGCAACCTTCTCCCACTTGAAAAACTTGCCTTTGAAACTCTACCAATCTACTTTCAGTCTTATGTTGTGCGACCTGTTGAACCTTCTGAGAGCGCAAACTATGGATTGGAGAGAGAATGCAGGCAACATGAACAAAAAATTGAAAATTTGTGCTCCATATGCCTTGTTTTGGTCTTGAATGTAAACTTTCAGTATAGGGGTTATCATAATCATGAATTCTGAATTATGGGTGATGATGATGAATTATGAGTTTAGGGGTATGTAATGGAAATTATTATGAGAGATGATTTTGGGGGAGCGGGTTGTATATGATGGTAAATGTGAATCAAGGGAATCTATCATGGTAAATGGTGCATGGAAAAAGTATATAAAGGTGAGTTATGAATTTATGAAAGGTGAAATGTGAATGGTGACATGGGGATATGATGGACACCATTAACAGACCCATAGAAAATTAAAAAATCAAACTTGACTACTATGTTTTTAACTTGTGACAAATGGAAACCCCATGGAATGACCCCCATGAACCCTCAATGCCTCTACATGAAAGATGACCTTATGACCTGTTGACGGTGTTGGACCCACCAACATGTCAAGGGATCTCCCTGGTAAGAAGTCCCAACTAGACCTCGGACTATTTGGTGTAGGAGTCCCAACAGTGGGGTAGTACGTTATCTCCTTGACCATGTTTGTGTGAAATGGTAAGTAATATGTCCTTGTTGGTAGCAAGGGTGTGACCTTTGCAGCAAGTCAAGGAAGGTGCATGAAAGGCCCTAACACATGGAACGGGGGATGCGTGTGCCCCTTAGAAACCTATGATAGTACACAGCATGAAAGGTAACATGTGATAAAAAAGACATCACAAGCTGAAAAGAAGGATAACCGATGATCCAAAGTGATGGTTATACCAATAGCACATTTCATTAAGATTCATACAAACAAACACAGAATATTCCAAACATACATGTGTAAATAACAACTACATATATCGTTAGAGTAACTAAGATAGTCGAACAATAATAAGAACATATGCATGAAATGAGTTGGCTCTTTTATATTAAGAAATTGAAACCTCCAATCATACATAAAACTGTGACCAACCACTAGTCCCAATAGCAGAACATTATAGTCAGTGTCGTCTGCTCCTCCATAGAGATATACTAACTCTACACAGTGGATAAGCCAAGGCTTGTTACAATACACTCCAAGCATTCTCAAAGTTACACCTATAGGAAGATTAGTTCCCAAAAGGCTCTACACTGAGTTATGAGGTTCTATAAATAGAGAAGGGTGGGGTGACCCTTGAAATTACCCTTTGTCACTCTTCACCTACCCTCATGACTCTTCAACTACTACATGATTGTTACATTCTACTATCGACACTTGGTCTTTCACTTTTAAAACATGTTACATTACAATCTACATACGTACCCATGTGAGACAAAATAGGCTTGAGCAAGCCATGCAAGATATCACTAAGACTCAAGTAGTTGTGGGAAGACCAACTCTTTGACATCCTCGCGATGAACGATTGTGGCGAACTGATGCCAAGATTAGTAGTCCGTTATGTTGTTCATGTGCTCTATGGTGACATCCTTCTGAAAGTGAACTCCTGCCTCCGTTTCATATCGGTACACTGATTTGGCACCTATGTCAAGCTCGTCTGATAACATGCGCATCATAGTCTTCAATGCAGTCACACCAGCAACATACTAATGCATAGTGTTTGTGTTGATCTCCAAGTCTATGCTAGTGGCTATGCACATCAACTCAGCAAAGTACATGTCCATCTCCAGTCGGCCTTGGTTCTTTGAATTTGCCTCAGTGAGTGTGCCAATAGATAGGATCAGATGCATGCACATAATGAAATCCATGCTCCTGAACACCTATGCATGTGAAGCCTGCAAGCTAGTGATGAACTGCATGAGTTCATCATAGTTCTGGATATGACTCCGTATGTGTGCCTTCCACTCTATCGCCTTTGGCTTCATCATATTTGGAAATTCCAATGGAGCTCCTTTGTACCTAATTTTCCATGTTTGCATGTGATCAACATTAGTGTGCATCTTTGACAAGATGTGTGCTCTCCTAGCATAGCATTGTTGCCAACCGTTCAGATGGAAAATTGACTTATGCATGGTGACAAATCTGGAATACAACGTCCGCATGAATATCTCGAGAGTGGATACTTCATCTAGTATCACTCTCATCATCTCTACTCTGGCGGACATTGTAACATGATATCCTCCCTACTTGGCTGCTTGTAACTCCTTCACCATACACTCGTTCTCCGATATTAAGAATCTAACACTCGAGCTAGTGGCTTCGAGATATTCTTTAGTAGCATCGACTAATGTGGCTGGATGCCTGCACACATCATATATGATCACTTGTTTTTCAAACTATGCCAGAGATATATGGACATCCGAAGTGGGCACTCTGTGCGACTGCACAACTTTGTGTTGTGACTCGTCGAAAGACATGTTGTGCATCTCAGTTACCGAATTATCTTCAATGATCTCTATGTCTCCTTGATCGCTTGGCACCTACTCTACATTTGGATATGGCGAAGCTGGTGGGGTGACCTCTTGGTCCTAAGGCATGAGGTAAATATCCTGATCTAGCTCTGGCTTAACCATATCTGTGTCCATCTGCTATAGAATCTAATCAATCTCTTGATCCAAGTCCTGCTCCTGCGACTGCTCACCTTGAGTGCTCAGATGATTCTATAACCTGTATGGGCATAATTTCATCAATCTATGCATGTTTCACCTCCTACTGTACCTGTTCTTGTTGTGCTTCCTTCTCTCTTTTGCGCAACTCTTGTTCTTACCTGAGTTGATGTTTCAACTCCTACAACTCCTTTTCTATTTCCTCCATCCTCTATTTCTCTATTTTCCTTTGCACGATCCTCTTGTCACGTTGTCACCTCTTAGCGTCAATTTCCAAAGATAATTTCAACACAAGTGGATCTACTTTGAACTTGTAGATTTTCTCTGCCTCTATGCTATCAACAACCTTCCTCTTTCCTTTGTCACGCATAGGTTTTCTACCCTCTATTGTTGTTGATGATGCTTCTCTCTAAGATGTTTCTTTCCTCTATTTTTCTAACCACTCTACAACTATGTTGATCAGTTCATTAAGCCTAGAGAAGTGATAGCGGTATCTCCAAGGGTCTTCCTCATGGAAATGACATGCCCCATGGATCCAAGGATGTTCCACATTCACATATTGTTCCTTCACTAAGCAATGCGGGTCATACAGGTTAAAACATCAGGTGCTGAAGGAGAGTCTCTTGAATTCCTTTGTCTTGGCCTCAGCATGCTTAAGATTTTGAATCTCACACAACCTGATCCACAAAGGAAGAGTGGGCCAAGGTGCCTTATTCTTCATGTGCAGATGGGATATGACACTTCTTGCACGACGAGCTTGTCCATGGCAAACTTCGGTAAAACATGTAGAGCGTTCTCTACGTTGTACATCCATATGAAGGTGCCAAGGGGTGAACCATACTAATATGTTATGTCGATCAATGCCTCCATTGCTTCCTGCGACATGCAAAGCGGATCCTTCTCAAATATCATTTTGTACAGTGGGGTGATGAAGCAGTCTGATAATTGTATGATAACTCTGTAGAAGCTAAATTTGGAGAACAACTTGCAATAAGTGTGAATAGAGGTTTCCAAAGGTGTCCATGCCCAACCCAAGCTTGGGAACTACTAACGAGCATAGACTACATCCAGTATGTATAAGGAAATGTATATATTCACTTGCTAACCCATGGGCAGATGTTGGGCTTTCGTTACATAATCCTTCAACTTGAGATACAACATGTCAAACCAGTTGCAAGGTCTTCCTTCCCTCTCTAGTTTATCTAATACGATCACCCAACTCTGCAGGAAGGTCTTTGTGCTCTCTTGGCCATATAAGAGGCATGCAAATATGACCAAGAATTGATATGCCTTTCATAGTATCTTCGGGTGGTAAACCTGGCTGGGTGTTTTCTTGAACTTGGCTGACTCTTTCACCCAGCTCTTGAAGATATCTCTTGAGTTTGCACTTTTGTTGGGTCCGTTGAAGGGTTTCTCCATCGTGATCATTGGTTGTGGCAAGTGATACATCTCCTGAAAGTCCTTCACCATGAAGGTAGGAATTTTTGTTCCACCAACACTGCTCAACGCCACTATGTCGGGGTCAGTATGCAATAGAATCCATTGGATCATGTCCGCACATGGACATGTGGTATATTTGCATGCAATCCAGTACAAGCCAGACTTGTGTATGTTGACGTAGGCCCTATGGTCTTCCATATTTTCCTCAAATGTGCATGAGAATGTATCATTGATGTCCTTCCATTTCATCTTGATATCTTTGTCTATGAAAAACTTGGTGTCTTCCTAGATAGGCAAGCTCATAGACACTTTTTCAACTACATCTCCAGTTTCACTTTCAACGGTGTCCTTTGATCCTTCTCTCTTGGAGGCTATTGTACCTTTACTGTTGAGATATGGATGAACACCTGCGATACCTAGAGACTGAGAAACTCACATGGAAAGAAATATGTTAGTTGAAAACCAAAACCAACTGGAAGACTGACATGCAACATACTCGGGTGATTGACTGGAAATATTGTGCAATTTTCATGGTAGGCTGGGAGACTAACTGCCAAAATTGTGCAAGGCATAGTCCTAACTATCAATAGGATGATTGAATCCTAAAACTACCAATGGATAGTCCGTCCTATCCTATTGAGGACTAAAACTGCACAATGTGCAGTTTCAATCAGTTGTGACTGCAAACCAGCAAACTACATTTGTGCAATTTCTGGGGCCAACAAGGCACTGTTTCTCAGAATTGTGTAGAACAAGCCTAGAGGCCAGTGTTGGGCCATATTTGGACAATTTATGGGAGGAAGGTTGAGCCTTCACTCTCAAAAATATGCATTGCCATTCGGGAAAGGCAAGCTCTAGGCCAAGGCAGCCTAGACCCGCCGACGAGCGAATGAAAACATGAAAGGCCTGAATGCATGGTGAATCTTAGTGCAAACAAGAGTGAATGATTACACATTTAAACAGTGAGTGCATGAATTTGAAAATGGGAAAAAAAGCACGTGTGTGAAGCGATTCTCTGCAACGGAGATCGTTAGTGCAGAAAGAATGTCATGCATGCGACAGTAGTGAGATGCAATGAAAAACTTGAAAAAAATCCTCTGCAAGCTAACATGAATTAAAATGATAGGAATCATTCAACAAAACCAAGAAAACCACACTCACAAAAGATAAAATTAAAAAGCGACAGAAAAGAAGCAAAATACATGAAGAGCGCACTTACCTGGAAAAAGATGAGTTGAATGTGTTAAATTCTCCTAGATGCAATGTGGGATGTTAGATATCCAAGATCGATGTGAATAATGAGCTATGAAGCGCCAAATAAATAAGTTGATAAGATCGAGGCTTATGATGTGCATGCCACAAATCTATGAAAAAGCAACACTTAGTGGGAGGTTTCTAAAACTGGTTTTTCATGTAATCTTTAGCTACTAAAAATGGATTCCTAAAATGAAGGGATGCTTTTTTGTTTTTTGTTTTTTTATTTTTCGGAGAAAGCAGCCCATGCAAGAAAATCAGGATTACTAAGTCCTAGAGGGGACGGATCAACCTGGGAATACATGAAACAACGTGCAAGTCTAGGAATGACATTTGCGTAGTTTCTAGGCTAAGCAAATTTGGTTGTCCCTCATGCATTGTGCAATTTCTGGACTGAAGCCCTGGTTGTTAGTCAAAATTGCAAAAATTTTTAGATGAAGCCCAATGTTGGGCTGCATTTCACATCTTTCAGAGGGAATGCTACTTGGATTGATTACGCATTTATAAAGCCTAGCAAGCATCCCAAATGGATTTCATAATTTTCTAGAGGGAAGGTTGGTTCCCTTCTAGAATTGTGCAATTTCCTAGGTGAGTGTTATAGACATATTTGGGCACTTCAACCCCAATCATATATGTCGATAAACCAAGGGCTCTTTAACCCATAAAAGTGTTGTTTCATACCCTAAAGGATCATGGTCAACTGATTACATCATTTCTAAAAGGTTCCACCTAAAAAACCACTCAGAACTGGCCAAAACTGGACCATACTGACTACTTCGATGTCAAGGTGTGATGCATACTGAGTGCTACACTAGCCAGGTGTGATGCATACTGAAGAGGCCTTTTTTAGGGTGCGACGAGCGAGAATGGACAAATGGCTGAGACAATTCGCTAAGTGGATGCTCATGGAATCTTCTAGAAACTTCTCTTATGAAACTTGCCTCTCTAAATTCGCCCAGGGATGAGTAAGAGATCAAAGAAATCTCCAAGTGGAACCAAGAACTACAAGTGGAATGAAACTAATCAAAAACCCAGAGATGACTCACACCTTAGCAAACATCTATAAGTGGATCCCTCATCTGAGAGATCTAGAGGCTAGAATTTTGTAATTTGTAAGGAAGTGCTGATAGTTTGTCTTTGAGAAGAAGCATTGTATTGTTGGGTGATCTTTCTTTTCATGAGGTGAAGAGGGCTTTGATGCTGGGAGGATAGGTGCGATGACTAAGTAATCCTATTTCTCTCTTTGAAATTTGTTTTTTTTTCTCCTTGTTTTCAGCTCTATTCAGTTGTTTTGCTGCTTATGATCAGTATCTCATTGTTGAAGCCTCCTTCCTTTACATAGTTTAGCCTCCATTGATTAGGATTAGTAAATTTTTTTATGTATTTATCCATCATTTACGATCCTTGTTCAAAAAGTATCTAAATCGAACTGTTGTTTTGATGCAAAAAAGTGTCATAACTGTCATTTTGAGTCAAAAAGAAGAGTGTCATAAAGTCTTCCTCCTCTAGATAGTTGCTTGTACTTTTTGTCATGTATTTGATTTGAATTGTTAATGTTTGAAGTGTTGAATGTAGTTTTCTATTCGAAATCGAAAAGTGTCGTTTAGTATTCCTTTCATTTTGAAAAGAAATTATCGAAATTTCACTTTGAAGAAATTAGTTCAGATTTGTACTTAGTTTTCCTTTTTTGGCATTCTCACATTAAGGAAACAAAAAACAAATACATGCATTTGCATTTTCATTTAGACTGTGTGTGAAAAATTATTTAGGAAAAGTACATTTATGTGTGCTCTTTGCTCTTTGTTGAAAGAATCATAATCTTCTTTCCTTAGTAGCTAGGACTTTCATTGCTAAAAAATAAACGATTATTTATCATTTTAGATTCATATTTAGGAATTTTACATCTACATCACGTGGTGAACCTTGAAAGACAAACTTATAAACAATATAAACTCTAAAATAAATCTCAATGAACATAACAACACTTTGGAACCTAATGCAACACATCTAGAGGTCTAGGCTAGAGATGTGTTCCGACATCATAAAACCTAGAAACTATCATTTTCGTCGAAGGATGGGTGATTCCTCCTCTTTGATACAACAAATGCTAGTACAAAATTGTGCTCCCCGTACCGTTGAGTATATATTGGGAGACCACAATAGGCCGATATACTTTATCCATAGGAAGTCGTGTTTGCCGCCCTATCGATCGCAATGCACTGAACACAACATTCGGGAAGATTGGCTGCCGTACATAAGTCCTTGGTAATTTCTCTTTAAGTTAGCACCAAGGTGTATATTGTAGTTTTACGATTGGTTTGGTAATCTCTCTGTCTAGATTTCCAGAGCAGTCACTTTCATTCCTTTTCGACTCCTTAAAAGAAAAGGTCCATCTAAGAACTTGTCACTTCAGGCTCATTAAAAATAGAAGGCGACTAGAGTCAACTTTAGCTTTTTCTTTACTCTTGAAAATTGAAAAAGCAAAGTTGTGTCAGAGCATCATTAAAATTTATTTCGTTCAGAATAATATCCCTATTCCTTCGTTGATCTTAGGTTGAGATAATGGATTCCACCAATCAAGGAATCTCTCTTGAGGGGAATCCTAGTCCAATTTCTTCTTGGGGAAATATTGGTGCTCCATATATGGCCACATTGTTCCTTCTGAGAATCACAATTGGTCTACTGATATGGCTATTCTCAACCTCTATCGTTCAAAATACCATAATTCCTCAGCAATCGAATCAGCAACCAGTGGATACCGAAAGTGGCCCTTCACCTTATACTTCATTTGTTTCTCCCTCCTCTTCTTCCTCTTCGCTTGGTGAAAATAGTGATATTAGTAACCAAGTGGTTGAGAAGATGAAGAAAGGGAAGGAGAAGAAGAAGAAGAAGTCAGTTAAGTAAGGGGGCAACACTGAATCATCTCGTGAAAATCCACACATTAAGTCTCCTAAATATCCTTGTCTAATTTGAAAAGGAAACCATTTTCATCGAGATTGTCCTTGCATTCTGTGGATCTTGAGAGAATGGTCTCCCCATTCGCACCATCCGGTGTCATCAACCTCTGGCGATCATGTTGACAACACACCACCAACTAGTGAAAATGAAATTCTTGGACAGAAAGGAAAGATCAAAATTCCATGTCAATTATGTGAGGGAGACCATCACCTTCCCCATTGTCCTTTTCTAGATGAGGCCAAGAGAATCTTACATAACCGTCCTGCTCGACCGCAGCAAATTCCACCTGGATACAAGAAACTCCCACCAAGTCCTTCTCTAGTTGAAAATCTGACTGGAATAACTCAATCTTTGATCAAAATACCTATTGTTGAGAGTTAACCTTCTGAGTCCATACCCAACCAAAGTCAGTAGGTCGAGATGGTAGTCAACTCAGTCTTGCCTTCAGAAGGTCCACCTTCAGATGATACAATTTCCAAAGAGAATGAGAACGATACCATTCAAATTATTTTTGTTAATACAGAATTTAATGAACTTGGGGGCAATCAGCCCATTCCTTTACAACAGGAGTGAAATTCCCCAGTTCAAGGGGTTCATCCAACCATTTATCTGGTACCCCCTCCAAGCAATCTAGTCATTTCCTTCGATTGGAATCAACTAGCAAAGCCCCGCCTTCCCTTTAATGTACCATTTCAGATCATAGTACAAGTTTACAAAATGATCGTGTCTGGTACTACATAGATGAAGGGGCTTTAGTGAGTATCCTTTCCTCAACTGCCTGGAAGGTGCTTGGTTCGCCATCGCTTATGCCTATGACACAAAATTTGTCAGGCTTTAACAAAGGAACCAGTCAACCGTTAGGGATCCTTCCGAAGTTGCCAATACCTTTGAAAAGGAAAACCATTCAAATGAACATGATGGTAGTCCAAGGACCATTAGATTACAATCTACTCCTTCGGTGTGACTATGTTTATAGCATGGAAGCTATTGTTTCCACACTCTTTCGAGTGATGTGTTTCCCGCATGAAGGAAAAATGGTCCAGCTTATCGACCAACTCTCATTTCCTAGTTCAAACATCATCCCTAAATGGTCTCTTTGTGTCGAGAATGTCTCTTCAAAATTCATTCCATCCGCCTGATTGTGGCAAGTAGTCCAGTGAATGTAACGAAGCTTAGGGGGCATCCACCTTGGTCTGCTTCGGCAGAAAAACCCAGCCAAAAAGACAGATTTCCTTGTAGGTTAAGTGATTGGTCTGAAACACCATTTCCTTGTAGGTTATGTGATCAGTCTGAAACATCCATTTCCTTGTAGATTATGTGATTGGTCTGGAACACCATTTCCACATAGGTTATGTGATTGCTATGAAACACCATTCACTTTTGTCCACTATGTGGACAAAGCCAAGGAAGTGTTTTGTCTAACCGTGGATGAAACAATCTTGCTTAACCACAGTGAATTCCATATGGTGACCTAGAGACTCTCCTTTTCTCAATGCCTGGGGGCATGCAAACCTTTTCTACATAAGCAAAAAATGACGATCTAGCCTTTTAATTTTAACTTCTTAGGTTAGGTAGTTGGTTCGAAAATGTCTGCATAGAAGATGGACCAAAGGAAGGGTTTTATCTAGAGAAGACAAAACTATCATACCTAACCTCAGTAGCTCCTTAGCTTTTTAGTTTTCTAGCTTTGTAGTTTGGTCATTTCTAGCCTACATAAAAAAGGCAATGAGAATATGTTATCATAGAGTTCAAGCTCACTAAAAAATGAACCTACCAATGAGAGACATCTTTGACCACTGGTATGAGCAATTTTTCCGCAAGGTTCAAGCTCGTTAAAAAATAAACCGTCCACTGAGCATAATTTCTCCTAATTCAATTTCATTAAAAAATGAATCCAACTTAGGTAAATAACCTTTGTGATTGCCATTCTATTTGCCTTTCGAACCTTGGTTGAGTTCTTTCCATCACCTCCATCCGTTTGGCTGATCATACACTCCCACTTGATTGTTTACCATTTTGAGGAACAGATGCAATGAGTGGTCCTATTAGCGAACCTCTTCACACCACCATGTTTTGAGAAGTTTCAAAATTACCCAGAACTAGTTCCAAGATTACCCGGAACCCGTTTGCTACCCTAAACACCACTCGTTCCTCAAAAATGTGTCTACTTTAAACTCTTTTAGGGATCACTAAGTATGAAAAGATTGTTGAGAAATTGGCCTCTCCAACCCGTTAAAGTGATTGGAAGTGCCATCCCTCCTGTATTTTAATCTTTTTGGACCAGAGGGATTATCACACAAAACGATCGAGTGCTTGTCTTTTTTGGCTCACTAAAGTGATCGGAAAAGTCAACCCTTTTGTATTGTTTTAATATTTTTCAGACTCAAGGGATTATGATATGAAAAAGAACTATTGGAGTTTCCTTTTTGTCCCTTTAAAACTCTCTAAACATGAAAAGGACTGAGTTATCCTTATCGCTAAACTCGTTAAAACAAGAGTGACAAACTTGTCCATCTAGACAAGAAAGAGTTTCACCGTCGCTAGACTCGCTAAAACATAGCGACAGGTTTGCCTGAAGGGAAAATTATAGAACAATATTATTTTATCCTCCTCAAGCTTGATGAAAATAAAGAGGTACTAGTCAGCAATGACTCGGGAAAATGGGAAGAAAACTTGAAGAATTTTATTGGTAGTAGGTCGCTCTTGAACATGACACTTTCACTCCATCACCATGATTGAGTCGGTTGGGTTATTCTGTTCATCGGTCATATCACCATTGGTCCTCCATACCATCCATATTTTGGTGTTAACACTACCAAATCATCTCAGTGTCACCGATATGTTCAAGAGAACTCATTCATAGAATTCACCACCCAGCTAACGCCTCATCCATTGCAATACCTTCACCATCCATATTTCATGACGACCATTTCTGAACATTGTATCATCAGATCATTTTCACCTCCAGAAAATAATTTGCTTCGTTTTGTGTCGTAGATGTGGGATACATTAAGGCCCTCCTGTGATGGGTCACTTCTTGTCGACATCAGCTCATTATCCAAGAAGTTGACTTAGAGACAACCCTTTTAGTACTTTGAAGCTTGCATTCCTCAATAGCAGGTTTCTCACTTCTGGCGATAGGTTTACATCAATGGCCTTCGACCGAAATATTTTACGTAATGTTTGACATCGGACCATATATTCACACCACGTGAATTGTACTGTAGTACCTTGAGGGTCATTATCATTATTGATGATTCCTCTCGTGCCTGTTAATAGCTCACATCACTGGCTGGTAATCAGGCGATGTCTTTCCATGTTCGACTTCTAGACATCGTTTCACATGGATCGACTATACATCGAGTGAAGATTGAACGAGTTTGAAGACCCTGGATCTAGTTTCAGCCATTGAAGCTACGATATATTCAGGAGTATAAAGACGTCAATTGTACACAAAAGCTGCATAAATGATCATCCAAGCTAATGGATGATGACTCTACATACAAAGAATCATCAGTCTACAACAACAGATGATTATCTATCCTATGTACATGGAAATGAAGTTATAAAGCTGAGCATGGGAATGCCCACCTCAGCTATATCATGAAAATAATATGATGATGATGTATTAAATAGTATTTTATGTAGGTCACCTTCCAGTTCAAATACCTCGGATCCCCATGATAAAGCATTTTACCCGACATCAAAGATTTACGACCTCATGCTTTAGGGGGCAACTGTTATAGACATATTTGGGCACTTCGAAGCTAATCATATATGTCGATAAACCAAGGGCTCTTTAACCCCTAAAAGTGTTGTTTCATACCCTAAAGGATCATGGTCAACAGATTATGTCATTTCCCAAAAGTTTGACCTGAAAACCACTCAGAATTGGCCAAAAATGGACCATACTAATTGATCCACCATCAAGGTGCGATGCATACTAACTGCTACACTAGCCAAGTGTGATGCATACTAAAGAGGCCTTCTGTAGGGTGCGATGAGCAAGAATGGACAAATGGCTGAGACAATTTGCTAAGTGGATGCTCATGGAATCTTCTAGAAACTTCTCTTATGACACTTGCCTCTCTGAATTCACCCAGGGATGAGTAAGACCAAAGAAATCTCCAAGTGGAACCAAGAACTACAAGTGGAATGATATTAATCAAAAACCCAGAGATGACTCACACCTTTGCAAACATCTATAAATGGATCCCTCATCTGAGATATCGAGAGGATGGAATTTTGTAATTTTTAAGGAAATGTTGATAGTTTGTCTTTGAGAAGAAGCATTGTATTGTTGGGTGATCTTGCTTTTCATGAGGTGAAGAGGGCTTTGATGCTGGGAGGATGATGCTGGATTAGACACTTGGGTTGTAATTCTCCCTCCTACTATTAATAAAGTTCTTAGAGTTTTCCTCCATACGATCGTGTATTTGTGAATCTTGTTATTTGTGAATGCAATTGTATGTTCAATGTATTTTTGATTCTGCATTGTTTATGATATTATAGATCGAGATGATTTGATGGTGTTTTGTTACTTTATCTCTACAGGTATTTTCTAAAGCGGGACAAGTAGGAGAGGAGTTGCAAGCTCTATCAAGGGAGAGAGAAATCAAGCAAGGAGTCAAGTGGAAGATCCAGGTTGGTCCCTTTGCTTCTCTCTTATCTATCATACATAAAGGAAATCATAAAGTGCTTTGATTGTTTGTTTCTAAGATAGATACCAATCTTAGTGGGACTAGTAGATCGAAAAGACACTAGTTTTCCCGGAAACAGTGAGATTCACAACTAGAAAATGACTAAGTCCTGGAGTGTTAGCCTGTGAGTGGGAGACAAGCAAGTTGACAAGCACATGCTAGTAGGCCACTAAAACTCAACTAAATCATTTGTACTTGGACAATGCAAGACATGCTGCTAAGGATGGTTGGTAGGGAGGCTCTGAAATGAAGCTAAGGAAAAATTTTGGAGGGTGATTGTAGCTTCTACAACACTTGGCAACACACTGGTAGAACTCTAGCTCTCTAAATGGACCTTGTTTCGTGAAAAGCATAGAAAATTTTAGGGGCGAATGTTCGCCCTTTGGCGAAATTAAGGGGTTTTAAATTTTTAGCGGGCGAATATTTTGTATCATAGTACATTTTTACAAATCACCTCAAATAGCCCACCTTATTTTAAGGGAGAGGGTAAAAAAGGTAAATTTAGCCCTTGAAATTAGGAGTTACAACCTTCCATTCGCCCATTTTCAAGAATAGGTTTTATTTAAGTGAATCCATTCGCCCATTTTCAAGAATAGGTTTTATTTAAGTGAATCCTATGGCCCAAATACCATATTTATAAAAGATGTATCGTAGATTAATAAAAATATAAATAAACGAGAAGTATGGTAAATAAATAAAACATTTTTTATATTAACTCCATAAGTCACCTTATATACATACAAGGGTGTAAAAAAATAAAATTATAAGTAAAGTGGAGGTATGGTAAATAAATAAAACGTTTTTTTATACTTACTCAAAAGGTATGGTAAATAAATAAAAATATAAATAAACTAGACGTATGGTAAATAAATAAAACCTCTTTTTATATTTAGTCCATAACCCTCGTTTTATTTATTTATGAAGGCTCAAGAAAGAGGTTTTATTTAAGTGAATCCTATGGGCCAAATACCATTTTTGTAAAAGAGGTATGGTAAAATAAGACAAATATAAATAAATGAGAGGTATGGTAAACAAATAAAACATTTTTTTATATTTACTCCATAAGTCACCTTATATTTACGAACACTCAAAAAAATGTGTTGCCTTATATTTAGGTGAAACCTATGGGAAAAATACTATGGGACAAATACCATGGACTAGATTGTTATTAATACCATGCAAAAAACATTATTAGCCCTAATTAATATTAAAATAAAAATGGCACATGGTATTGACCCACGGTATTCACCAAAATGGCACATGGTATTGACCCATGGTATTCACCTGGAATGTAGCCTACTTAAATGGGGGAATTAAACCAGCATAGATCCATCCTTACTCTGGATCTACTAACCCCCGAGAGGTATCAAATATCGTGATATGAAAACTAGCATAGAGTGAAAAAATATTTGATCCCTCTCGGGGCTTGGTGGATCAAAGTAAATATGGATGTTGTAATTTAATGTATGTTAAACATTTTAGCTTGGTTAAAATAAAAAATAAAATAAAAATCAACTATTAATTTATTAATTTTTATAAATTAACTAATAGTAATTTTTAAGCTCCAGGTTTATGATAGCCCATTGGTAATACCAGATCTTACAAGATTTTATAATTGAGTAAAAATATAGCCATGCTGGTGAGAGATTCGCCAAAAAATTATATATACATATTATATTATTGATAAAATCGCCTTCCATTTTTCCCATATACCATGGAGATTTGCCCATTTATTATACTTATAAATTTAGGGGGGGTTCTTAAAATTTTCCCTGGTGAAAAGCAAGTCTAAATCCTCCAGAAGTATTCTTTAGTTCTTAGATCATCTTGGTTTCCACACAAGCTTGATTAAAAGATGTACCCCTGCCATGCTCTTGGTTGGTCAACACACATTCCAAGCCAAGTCAAAATAGTTGTTTCGATTGTGGATGAGGGATATATTGGTGCACAGGCAATATGACAGTCAGAGTTTAAGTTTCATCTCTGGTGTTTCTCTACTGCCAGTAGACCTAGATAAGTACCCAGGTGGAGTAACACAGTAACAGAAGAATTTCTCTGCTACCATGGAGTGATGAGCCTCGGAATTGGGTAACTTATTGTGCTCATTTTTCCTAGCTGTTCTTGAACAATCCACCATTTTTCATATTTTATGCATGTTTTTTGAGTATGTTTATGTTAGTTGAATGAATGAGGGTGGTCACTTTACTAAGAAGGCTAATACGTGGTTATTTCAGTTTTTGGACAAATTTTGGAACAAAGCCAAGCAATTATGAGCCAGATGATAGCCAAACATGAAGGAACAAGGGTGAGGATTCATAGGAAGGATGTCTCTTGCATTAAATATCCCTTCTTCGAAATCTCCACCCTCAACTTGGAGCTCATCAGGCCACCAAAACGAATCCTAAAGGCAGCCGAGCAACTTGGTGAAAAGTGACTGTTTACTGGCAATTCGAGCAGTCGAGCCCCTTGAGTTAAGCAGGGCTACTGAGGCCCCTCGTAGGCATAAATAGAACTTAGGCTTTCAGCCTTGATAGTTTACTTTTTGGACTGTTGTTATTTTTCACTAGGGTGCTGCTATTTTCTCAGCTCATTTTTTTAGCTGCTGTTGTATAACTTTCTTATGAACATGGCTATTTTTGAGTAATGGAAAGAAACTTTGTTTGGCATCAGTTCTGAGTTTCTTTAGGATCCTGCAGCTCTTGGGGTTGGGCCCAACCCAAGTGCCAAGGATTCCTTTATGTATTGTTATTTGTTTTTATGTCTTTGCAAAATAATTTTTGTTAAGTAGATCAACATCTTGTTGGTTACATAGGTCATGGTTGATGATTAGATAGGCTTTTTATGTTCATATTTAGTTGATAGATTAGTAATAGGGAAGATCTCTAGAAAAAGGCCATCAAGCACCTCTGATCTCACCTCTCCCTCAGTGGGATCGTGCGCTGGGACAAATGTGACATTGCTGCCAACAAAAACATTGTCTTTGCTTCACCATGCAATTAGTTGTGTTGGATTCTTAGTTACCGAACTTGATATCAGTTTTGATTGCATGCTTAGGGTTATGATTGCTTAGTTGCATAGTTATTTCATCTGATTTCATTGCAATTAAACTTATGTTCCATTTCTTTGTTGTTACCTAGGCCAGAATAGACTAATGTAACTAGGTCCTTGATTTTCCAAGTGTTTGGTTGTCCAGTTTGAAAAACAACTTGTAGAACACCTGTTATCCTTCTTTATCTGCCCATACTCCATCAACTCCACCTGCTCCATCCTCCACTTAGAACCCTTACCTTACATTTGCCTCATTTGCTTACTTTGCCATGATTCTCATCTTCGTGTGCAACATCGTTTCATCCCTCCTTGAACAAATATAACCATCCACGCCACTCCTCAACTCCATCCACAATGTCTTGAGCCTCCTCACACCCGTATCCCACCTCCATACTCATTCCTCCACCTTTTTCCCTCCACCAATTCTCCAAAATCCCATTTCTGAACATCCTATAGAAAACCACAGACATCTTGTAGAAATTCCAGAACATCCTGTAGAACCCCTGCAGACTTCTTGTAGAAGCTCACGAAAGCGCTTTCTTGAAAGCCAAACTTTGTGAAATTCTTAGGAAGGGTGCTAGGGACCCCTTAGGCTCTCTCTGAACCTTCCCAACCTCCTGCAAGCATTTCCTCTCACTGATCCACCTCTGTACAATCAAAAACAGTGAAAGCACATGCATGATAAATTGGACAACTTAATCAAAAATATAGAAAGATGTTTTCTTCGGATAGAAGTAGCTTATGCACATGTACTTTACCTTCCTAGAAGTAATGGCATCTCTTTCACTAGCTTGTATCCTATTTTTCGCATCAGTAGAGATAGATGGTAAAATTAGGGTTTGCTAGTGTTTGCATTTCCTTTCAGCGTTTTAGTTTCTTTCTGCAAGTAGATTAACTTCCCATGAGTTAGCTTTCGTCCATCAGTTAAAAAGCTTCTTCTCAGAGCTCATAGAAGTTGGCTTAAGCCCCTAGCAAACTTGTGCCAGCTGACCAAGTGATTGCTGCGGCAAGAGCTAGTACTTGTGCATACAGCACCGTCAGTTCCAAGTTTGTTACGAACTACTGGGTTGATATAACGTAAAGAAGGGAGTCCCAAGAGTTGCAACATTATTGTTGCAATACAGGAGCCCACCATTCTTTTTGGCACCATTTTTGGGGAAGCGTTAGAGTATTTGTGATTGCTGCTTTTCTTTTATTTTCTACCACAACCTTCCGCTCAATACTTTATTTCATTTACATTCTGCAATTTCATTTCTGCAAAAATAGACTAGACATTTCCTGCTTTCCTAGACTAGCATTTCAATTCTGCAAGCGTAGACTAACATTTCAATTCTGCAAGCATAGAGTAGGATTCCAATTTTGCAAGCGTAGACTAGCATTTCAATTCTGCAAGAGTAGAGTAGCATTTCAATTCCACAATTTCAATTTCGCAAGCATAGCCTAGCATTTCATTCCTGCAATTTCATTTCAGCAAAATAGATTAGTCCTTTCCTGCTTTAATTTCAATTCCACATTTTCATTTCAACAAGATAGATTTTAGTTAGTTGCAATTCAATCTATTTTCAGTTTTGCAGGTACAAGCAGAAAAAAAAAAAAAAAAAAAAAAAAAAAAAAAAAAAAAAAAAGCTTTCATTTCATGCCTCGTAGGAACAGAGAAATACCGGAAAATTCATACCCAACACCCACACCACATCACTGAGTCACCCTTCTCTCTTCTTTAGTTGCCGTGATCCAGAAGAACATATAGGTGAACCTCCAAAGATATACGAAGATCCTATAACAGAAGAAGAGTAAGAGAACGTCCCTCTTGAGACCATGGGTAAACACAAAAATGGTATAGGAGATAACAAGAGAATAGAAGGTGCCTTTCCCATCCAAGAGACCAATGGGGACATGAAAATGAATAACATAAGTCCCTCAACCTTACCTCACTTCCATGGATTGACCACCGAAGACCCTGATACCTTCCTGTTTGAGTTTGTTGTCCTGTGTCGAACTTATGACTATGCTGAAGACGAGCAAAAGCTGAAATTATTTCCCTCTACTCTAAAGGATGTGGCAGTATGCTGGTTCATGGGGTTACCTGGAAACAATATCACTACTTGGGCTCAGATGCAACAAGATTTAACAACAAATACCGGGACTATTGTAGGTCAAAGGAAACAAAGGGATATATCTTTTGAATGACCATGGGAAATGATGAGTCTTTAGAAAACTATGAGGAAAGGTTCCAGTGTAGTTATAAACGGGCCAGGTGCACACTTGACCCTAAATATTTGAAGCTAGTTTTGCTCCGAGGAATCCCTGAAGACCTTCTAGATACCCTCCATTTGTTAGTTGGAGGAGACATCTACCAACTACCTTATGAGGACATAAAGACTGTGTTTAGAAACCATTCTAGGGTAGCTCGGAAAAGAGCTAAGGTGAATCCACTTTCAGCGAGTACCACCTTCTCCAAGCATGAGTTTGCTAATCAGATGGAAGACCTCAAAAGTGAGATGAGACAGACCATTGCCATGCAACTTGATACTTTCTGAATCCAACAAAATAAAGAGGAAGTTGAGAGGGCTTTGGCCATTTTCTGTCCCATATGTATGAGGAAGCACCCTAAGAATGAGTGTCCATTGCACTCAGTAGAGGTATGCTTCGTTTGTGAGGAAGACCACCCCACAAACCAATGCCCAACCTTACCCGAATTTAAAGCCATGTACCTAGGGACTGAGGTAACCGCTGAACCTCTCTACTTCCTCAACCAAAGGAGGCCGCATGGGCCTAGACCTTACCAGCAGTGGATACGAGGGACATCCCAAGCTTATTATAGCCCCAACCAATCTGCTCATATACCTACTTGGGGTCCCCCTTCTCATCCTTCCGGGTTCGCACCTCCTCCATGGTCTTATCCATCTCAATACCATACTCAACCTACTACTCATTTGTTTCCCTCACATGTCCAACCTCAGCCTCAGTGGAATGCACCTCAGTAGGGGTGGAGGCCCCAATACAACTCTCTTCCCACCATTTTGCCTCCACCACCGACTCAACCAAAACCATTACCTCCTGCTCCTCTAAGACAACCCGAGATGCCTACCCAACTGAACCCAAACCCCAATAACAGACAGGCCCAGTAGGTATACACTAGTGAGTCAACGTGTCCTACCTATGCTGTGGAGATCCATGAGATCAACCTGCGATCTGGGAAGGTCCTTCCAGATCACCCACTTCCTTCCCCAGAGGATGAGGAAGAAAAATAGGAAAGTGAACCCAAAGCCATTCCACCCTTTCCTGAGTGACTAACAACAACCACGCAACCAAACCCAGAGGAGACTAAGCTTCTGGGAGAACTTAAGTAGTGTGTGAAAATACCCTTCTCTAGGCCATAAAAGATGTACCGATATACAAAACATTGATCAAGGAGAAGTGTTTCAGGCACCCAAGCAGGCGCAAGAGAGATGCCCAGACTATCGATGTCATAGGACAACTGTTCGATCTAATGTTGGGGCAAGTAATCTATCCAAAATATTTGGACCCTGGGAGTCCTGTAGTTGATGTCCACATCAGTGGCACCATAATCCCCTATACCTTGATTGATCTAGGGGATGCCATTAATGTGATGACCAGGGACACTATGCTTAAACTCAACCTTTAGAGTTCCTTGAGGAAGACCTTGACAGTGCTGTAGTTAGCAGACTGCTCCATCGTGACTCCCGAAGGGATTGTGGAGGATGTCGTGGTCTTCTTTGACTCTTGGGAATACCCTGCGGACTTCTTGGTCCTTCAGCCAAAGGTGAAACTCACTGGATACCCCCTCATTTTGGGTAGGCCTTGGCTAGCTACTGTAGATGCTTACATCAGTTATCGAGTTGGAAGCATGATCATCAAGAATGGACCTATGCCTAAGTAGCTATTCCTCTATCCTCCTACCCAACCTATGCTAGAACATGACTTACCACTCTGGTTGGAAGAGGGAGATGAGGATGAGGTCTACTCTACACTTTTGTGCACAATCGAAGCCACCAGTGGAGGCCCTCAAACCGAGGATGACTTGATTGAGAATTTGATTCAAAATCCACCTCTTGGTGCACTATCATTAGAAGAGCTGGTGGAAGATACCCAACCCAGTGCTTTAGTGGACCTCTGTGGGACTGATCCAACCTCTCCTAGAGTTAAGAATGTGGAATTTGGCTCTGAAAGAAACTTAAAGATAAACTCCTCCTTATCTCCCCCCCAGGAGAAGGAGCTGTGTGGATTATTGAACAACCATTTGGATGCTTTAGCTTGGAGCTATAAGGAGATGAAAGGAGTCCACTCGTCAGTCTGTACCCATCACATCTACATTAAAGAGGATTGTAAACCAGTTAGGCAACCTCAAAGGAGAATGAATCCAGCCCTTAAAGACATCATCAAAGAAGAATTACACAAATTGTTGGATGCATGATTCATCTACCCTATCTTTGACAGTGAGTGGGTCTCACCTCTAGTGCTTGTGCCCAAGAAAAACGGGAAGTGGAGAATCTGTGTACATCACTGAGAACTTAAAAAAGCCACGAAGAAGGACCATTTTCCCTTCCCTTTTATAGATCAAGTGTTGGATGGACTAGCAGGGAAGAAGTTCTTCTCTTTCCTAGATGTGTTTAGCGGGTATAACCAGATCCAAATCAGCCTGGAGGACCAAGATAAAACAACCTTCACTTGTCCATGGGGTACCTTTTCCTACCAGATCCTTCCGTTTGGGTTGTGCAACGCTCCTGCCACTTCCCAGAGAGCAATATTGAGCATATTTTGTAAATTGATTCATGATTCGGTGGAAATCTATATGGATGACTTTACTCCTTATGGGTCCAACTTCCAAGAAGCATTGACTAACCTGGGAAAAGTTTTAGCCAAGTGTATTGAGATGAACCTGTCCCTTAGTCCCGAAAAATGTGAATTCCTGATGACTGAGGGGACTGTGCTAGGTCATACCATTTCTCAGCAAGGATTACAGGTGGATCCTAACAAGATCGCTATCATCCAAAAGGTTCCACCTCCTCAAAAGGTCAGAGATGTTCAGAGTTTTCTAGGCTTGGCCAAGTATTATAGAAGATTCATTAAGGATTTAAGTAAGCTAGCTTCACCATTTCTTAGCCTCTTATGGAAAGATGTTGAGTTTAAATGGACTGTTGACTGCCAAGGGGCTCTGGATGAGTTGAAAGATAAGTTGGTGTCCGCCCCGATCTTGAGAGGTCCAAACTGGGCCCTACCATTCCACATCCACATTGATGCCTCGAACAAAGCCGTAGGGGTAGCCTTAGGACAAGTTGAGGAGAAACTTCCATATGCCATATACTTTGTTAGCAAAAACCTGTCCAAGGTAGAGATGAACTATACTGTAACCTAGAAAGGGTTCCTAGCCGTAGTCCATTCCTTGAACAAGTTCATACACTACATCATTGGTTATCAAACATTCATACACACGGATCATGTTGCAATTAGATATTTAATGAATAAGCCTTATGTGAATGATCGTATCATTAGATGGTTACTCTTGTTGTAGCAATTTGATTTGACTATTGTTGACAAGCCAGGTAAGGAAAATGTTGTTGCTGACTTCCTATCTAGATTGGATTTGCCTCCAAGTGAGGAAGGGACAGTCGATGACCAGGTGCCGGATGAACATTTGTTTGCTATCTCAGTACTCTCTCCATGGTTTGTTAATATCACAAATTACTTGGTCTCAACACAGTTCCCTCCACATCTATCCTCAAAGGAGAAAAGAAAAATCATGAGGAAGAGTGCCCCATTCACTTGGATCGGGGGCAACCTGTTTAAACTTGGCCCAGATTAGATCTTGAGGCGTTGTGTTAGGGAAGAGGAAGTATTTGAAATCCTCCTAACCTATCACGATGGACCCTGTTGAGGCCACTTTGCAGCAAAAAGGACTGCGTTCAAAATTCTACAGGTAGGCTACTATTGGCCTACTCTTGATCAAGATGTTAGAAGATACATCCGCCAGTGTGACCGATGTCAGAGGATGGGGAAACACACTCCAAGGGATGAAATTCCCCTCCAACCTCAAGTGACCTTCGAGCCATTTGAGAAGTGGGGCATGGATTTTGTGGGTCATATCAATCCTCCTTCAAAGCAGAGATCTTACATCATTGTGTGCACTGACTACCTGACAAAGTGGGCAGAAACAAAGGCAATCAAGGCAGTGACAAAAGAGAAAGTAGCTGAGTTTTTAAGGGAAAATAACTTCTACAAGTTTGGCTACCCAAGAGAGTTAGTCAACAATCAAGGAAGCCAGTTCACCTCTAACCTGATTGAAGATCTGCTTGCTCATCACAAGATCAAGCACAAAACTTCCACCCCGTATCATCCACAAGAAAATGGGTAGGTGGAAGTCACTAATAGAGCATTGGAGGAGATTCTGACTAAGGTGGTGAGAAGTAGCAAAAAGGATTGGGCAGATCGCCTAGTTGAGGCCACCTGGGCCTACAACACCACTTGGAAAACTACAACAATTTTCACCCCTTATGAGCTGGTATACAGGAAGAAAGCTTTGTTGTCCGTAGAGTTCGAGTACAACACATTGAGGGTGGCAGCTCAGCCGGACTTAGATCTCAGCCATGCTCAACTTGAAAGATTACTACAGCTGAATGGATTAGATGAACAAAGAATGTAGGCCCTCCTCCACTTAGAAGTATTTCAACTACAGAGGAAGATATGGCATGACCGGCACCTCAATGAAAAGCAATTCTAGCCAGGAGCTTGGGCACTGTTGTATGACTCAAGGTACAAGGATTTCAAAGGGAAGCTCAGGACAAGATGGCTAGGACCATATGCAGTGGAGAAATGTAATGACAATGGTTCAGTCCTTATCAGGACCATTGATGAAGAAGCCATCCCCGTTCTTGTCAATGGGCATCGATTGAAAATCTAGAGGAAAACTCTTTCGAGGCGGGAGTTCATTGAGACTTTGGAAAAATTAGTGCTGGTAGTGGAGTAGAGATCTACCCCTATTCCACCCACACTTTGATTAAAAAAAAAAAAAAAAAAAAAAAAAAAAA
>APFE030858623.1:1145-29378 GCA_000404065.3 Pinus taeda
TGTCCATAAGGGTTATTCCCGGAACCAGGTTGCTGATTCTGCCCCCCAGCACCCCATTGGTTACCATATTGGCCAGCAGGTTGTTGATAATTCAGTTGAGGATTACCCTGCGGCTGTTGGTAATTCTGATAAGGGATATACGAATTTTGCCCCTGGGTTGCTGGTATCCGTACTGAGCCTGTGAACCAAGCGGCATTTGATGGGATTGATACCCACCTGAATGATGGGGTTGGGATTAGTACCCACCCGAATAAGGAGGCTGGGCCTCATACCCGCCAGAATAGGGAGGCTGGGATTGATACCCGCCAGAATACGGAGGCTGGGATTGATACCCGCCTGAGTACGGAGGTTGGGATTGATACCCGCCCGAGTAAGGAGGTTGGGATTGGTACCCACCTGAATACGGAGGCTGGGATTGATACCCACCTTGATATGGATGCTGGGATTGATACCCACTTGATAGAGGAGGTCGGGATTGGTACCCGCCAGCATGCTAAGCCGTGTGGCCAGAAGGTTGTTCTGGTCGGACTTGGGATGGTCCTGTTCATCCAGAAGGTCGAGCTTGCTGGGTGAGGGGCTGCCCTTGCGCAACCGAGGTTTGTCCCTGTTGACCAGAGGGTTGCTGAGTGGTAGGCCGGCCTTGCTGCACATAAGGCTGGCCCCCTTGCCCAGAAGGGTTACCTTGCTGGTTTACGGGTCGACCTTGTTGCCCGTGGGGTTGTCCCTGTTCCCGTAAGGTTGCCCCGAAGGTTAGCCTTGTTGGGTACCTGGTTGACCTTGTTGGGCGTTGGGTTGTCCCGGGTTTCCTGAAGGTTGCCCAAGATATGTAAACGCCGGACCACTAGAGACCAAAGGTTGTCCCTGATAGGGTTTTCCTTGTGGGCCTTCCTGCTGACCTGGGTAATTTTGACCAGCATACTGCTGCCCATAATTAGGCTGCACGTAAGGCTGTTGACCTTGGTAAGGTGGTCCTTGCTGTCCTTGACCCGGATAGTACTGGTTGCCACCATACCCGGTGGTGCCCCAATCCACGTTCAACAGAACGGAAATCTCATCATAAGGAATTTGAGGCAAGGAGGTGTACAAATAATGATTCTCGGCATCATAGTACAGGCCTTGACCATCTAGGTTCTGGACATTGCGCAAGTATTCAAAATATGCCTCCTCTTTCGTCATATACTCGAAAAGATGACTCTATCTACTTCGAATGTTTAATGAGCACGAAGTGACAAGACGCTCACTTACACCTTTTCTTTTAGAGAGTCTGAAAAGGATCAAAAGTGACTGCTCTGGAGATTCTAAGCATAAAGGTTGACCAAGAAACCCGTAAAACTGCTATATTTACCTTGGCAATCGTATGAGAACCAAGGACTTTACGTACTGCAGTCAATCTTCCCGAATGTTGTGTTCGGTGCATTACGGTTCACGAGGCGGTAGGCTCGGCTTCCTATGGATGAAGGATGCAATCCTAATGGAGTCTCCCCATATATACGCGACAGTACGTGGGAGCCCAATCCGTACTAGCACTTATCGTTTCACCGTGGAGGAATCACCCAACCACTCAACGGTAAGCTACCAGGTTTAAAGACGCCGGAACACATCTCTAGCCTAGACCTCTAGATATTTAAGTTAAGTTCCAATGCATTTTTAGATAAATTTGGTTTATTTTACCGTTGATCTTGAATTAGGTTTTAGTTTCAGGTCCTACCATATGATCTCTCAAAAACACTTAAATGAAACTATATGCCAAAGAACATCATTTCGTTCGATGAATTCTAACTATGAGAAGGTTAGGAATCTTTCAATCAAACAAAACGAACTCAAGCAATCACACAACCTAATGCAACTAACAGTAAGGAAATGAAACTTTTCTTTGAAAGCACAAAACAACGAAATGCTCTTTTCCTTTCAACTATTAATATGCAAAAGACACTAGTTTGCTTTTCTTTTCAATGACATAAAAGTGCTTCTAAAATGAACTAGAGAGATAGCAACACTAAGTGAAAGAACTAAAATCACTCAATGCAAACACAAGACAATTCCCAAGACACTTAAAACCAGTTTCCCAAATCAAAGGAAAACAAGGGCTTATGAGCTACGTAATCTAAGCTCAACAAGAGACCAAGGAATTCAAAGGAGGAAAGCAAATCACTTGGAACACAATCAAACACTTTCAACAATCACCAAACGAATGTGAAAACAAAAACGAAGTTGGCTGGTCAACCAAGAACACAAGATCCCAGACAGGAGGCTTGACACACACGACCACTAGATGCCCTAGTGTTTGAGCGTGAAATCAATGGAAAAAAGCGAACACCCAAAGGATAAGAGTTCAAAACCAGACAAGCAACGGTTCAACACACTTCAGCAATCGTAAAAGTTGAAACAAAGTGAAAACCAAGCAAAGAAAGCGAAAAGGAAGGCTTTGCACAAACCGAAAACAAGCAACAAACGAACCCTCGCGGAACAAGGCTTCGCAAGCAAGCGTGTTATAGTTCAGACAAAATAAAACAAGCCAAAAGCCAAGTGGAAAAATCAGGGGACAGCCAAACCAAGAGGTTTAGGAAGTAAATTTGGACAAAAAAGAATTTTACAGGATCAGCGCGGGTGACCCCTCAGCAACAAAGCGATGACAAGGAAACGCCTATAGCAACTTTGCGCTGTCAGCGCGGAAGGACACGGATAAAGGGCGCTGGCCCGAAAACAAGGTCAGCGCGACTATTAAATGTATAAACGCGATGACAGGGAAAGCAAAGAAGTAACTGTGCGATGTCAGCGCAGTTGTTCTGAAATAAAACACGCTGAGGCTAAAAAAAAAACAAAATTGAACCAAAAATCCCCAAACCAAGGCAACAGGCTTTCAAGGCAATTAAAGCAGTTCCTAGGATGAACCAGGAAACGAATCAATCAGCAAACTAATCCCCAATCCTTGACAAGAAAGCAATAATCAAATAAAAACAAGGATGAACCATAAAGAGACAAGCAAGCTCCCTAGCGGAGTCGCCAAATTGTTGGAGAGGTAAATCCCCTCTACGGATAGAGGCGATCCCTACTAGCCCAAAAGGGGTCTAACAACAATCAGTCAATGCTACTCTGCAAGTTCCTAGTTGTAATTAACAAGTGGGTAAAGGACACCTACTTGGATTCCAACGCTATGTTTGACAAAGAGATGGTCCTCTCGCTCCTTCGCTCCAGCCGATCACAATCCTCCACTATCTTAGCGGGTGGACACCTGCACAAGCAAAGAGAGAACAAACACGAGCGTAAAATCTACTAAAAACAACTATACATCAGTCAGGAAAGATGTAATTCACATTGATCATTCATAAGACAAATGGGAATGGAACCATAACAGTAGTCATCTATCTTTATTAATCAAAAAATAGAGTAAGGTACAACCGAAGTCCTGACGCAGAGTCCTTCTCTAGAGGGTCCAGTCAGCATGTCTCGTCAGCATTCACCTTTGAAGTAGATCTCCCAAGTCAAAGAGGTCTCTCTCTCACATACAAGGCAACAAACTCATAACCTTCCTCAAGCTCTATAGCAATCCTCACACAACACACCACATGCCTACAAAGAGCAACACTAATGCACTAAGAATTCCTCTATGTCAAAGTCTATATGTTCCAAACTAGCTGCTCATGGCAATGGTGGAGGCTTATATAGGAGAAGGAGTCTCCATGAATAGTGAAAGGATGAGCTTTCCCCCAAGAAAATTGGGTGACCAGGCGAACAGATATGCCAGAGAAAGGATGGCGACCTTTACAAAGCTAACAACCAAGTCTGGAGTCATCTGGAAGGCTGGCTGTTAGAATAAACTCGCCTAAACAGGATCAGCGCGGGTGCAAAACTGTGCTGGCGCGCTGGCATCGCAACTCAATTACTGAAGAGGTCCGTTCAGCGCGAACTGATACAAGCGGAGGGCGCGCTGTTTATGAAATTCGACCACCGCGGAAAACTCGTGTGCTTCCGCGCTGGCAGCGCACCAGTTACACTATCATCCGCCAGTCAGCGCGGTTATTTTAGGAACAGTCGCGATGATCCAATAAACTTAGGCAAAGAGGGTTTTTTGGCCATTTCAGAGAGCATGAGCATGGTGGATGTGACTTTATGACACAGTAGGGAGACTGACAAGGTGACAATGACATTTTACTGTGTAACAGGGTATGATTCTTATTCCCTTGCAAATTCATTCAATTTATTTACATGCGATAAGACACCTCCGCTACATTCGCCACTTAACTTGAAGAGTGATAGGCGATGTTATTGACATGTTCATGCCTTCAATGGACATGGCTGTCTACTATGGATCCAAGCAGGTCACCAATGGCTGCGAGATCAAGCCCTCTGCTACTGTTGACCACCCCAATGTGCAAATAGCGGGTTGACACTTCGACGAGAGTCTCTATACTCTGGTACCCATTTCATCAATAATTTAATTCCATCACCTCCGGTTTCATAGAATGAATATTTACATATAAATTTGTTATGGGTCTTCTATGAATGCATGCATTTACATTTTATTAGGTAATGAGAGACCCAGATGCTCCTAGTCCAAGCGAACCAAACATGCAGGAATAGATTCACTGGTATAATAAATTCCTTCCCTTCTCCTTTTTTCAATTTATACAAACATGCAGGAATGGCTTCACTGGTATAATAAATTCCTACCCTTCTGCTCTCTTCAATTTATACAGACAGTACACTAAAAAAACAATACACTGCAAAAAATTGAAAGAGAGACACTCTAACGGTAATAATATTTGGTTATTATTACCAGGTCTGATATGCACATCGAGGTTGCAGAGTTCATATCTCCAGTTTTAGTATTCTGATATGCGTGCTTGAGCTTCACAACCTCTGCAATCTTATCAAAGTTTCTAGTGCATATTAGACTAGATAGGTCTTATTTTATTTGGTAGTGCTCACATTCAATTATAACTTGATGGTGTCTAAACAATGGCACTGGTTTAGATCGTGTTGTGCCATTGTCCATATTCAATGAACTCATTGCCTTTGTCCATATTCAGTGCTGCCACAAAGTGGCACATACATAGAAGCTGAGTCATTCCCATCCTCACATAGAGTTGCCAGCACTTCCTCTTCCTCCTTTTGCATTTGTACTATCACCACTCCATTGCATATTTGCCACACCATACTATTTAGTATTTTTATATGGGCCAATACACTGTCCTAGTCATCCCAGTTGTATAATGCACAGTTGTACCGTTGTAACAGTAACATAGGCACCAGAAGCTATGCTACTAGAAAGGATTAAAAGTAAAGTAGGATGCTAAGACCTTAATGTCTTTGCATGTCAATCACTATGTAATAAATATTCAGGTTTGCACATGGAGTTCATAGGTTTAAGGGTAAAACATTGAGATATGTGGCCAACCCTAATAGATTCAAGGTTGTTTGCTTCTAGACTATAACACTATCTAAGAAACATTTTGTTTGCTCATTGATTTTGTTGATTCAAAGTTAAAATCAATATTATCTAATAAAGAGTTTCTTTTCACCAAGAGCTAAGAGATTCAAGGTTAAAACATTCAGGTCTGCAACTAGAGTTAATAACTTAATAGATCCATCTTCAAGGTTAAGACATCTTTTTTTTGGCCTAGGAAACACTATCTAATAAATATTCAGTTCGAAATAATAGTCTTTGGACAATCAAGTATTATTTAATAAATATTTTGAGTATTTTCAAAAACCTAGCAATCATATATTCACTTTTAAAACATTAAAATAAGAGTTTTTGTCTTGTCAAAATACCATATAATTGGTACTAGAGAATAATAGATTCAAATTTTTCAATATGAGGTTTGCACATAGTTATTATTTTAGGTTAACCAAAATAGATCTGGTGAAAATGGATCTATTATTTATGGTAGTTCTTTAAATTTGGTATCTCAGTGAACTTTGCACCCAGCTTAAAAATAGATTGATAAAGATGGATATAATACTGGTTGGTATTGGTAATGAGATTTTATTCATAGTTTTTCTTATAATTTGGTATCTCTTTGAGGTTTCCTGGTTGATGGATAGATTGTAGTTCAGTTGGATCTACTCTAATTTTCATCTCGCTTTAATACATCATGGATTTTTGTGGACTTTAATGGTTAAGAAAATCCTATGATAGTGTATTAGGTTAAGATGATTTATTTATTTATTTTCTCTTGTCTTTTGCTTAAGCTGATAAATTCTCTGAGATTAAGATGTTTTTTTAATAGGTTTGATGAAGATTAATGTATTCTAGTTTACTAGGTTTAGTAATTTTTTTGTTCTCATCATCTTAAAGATAACATGAAGTTAAGATGAATCATTTTAGGTCTAAACTTTTTTTGTTTTAGGTTTAGTTAAGATTAGTCCCTTCTATCTTGTGAGGTTAATTTGTTTTGTTTTACTTTTTTACTTTTTTTAATTGTTTTACCTTTTTTAGTTGTTTTTACCTAAGGTGATAAACTCTTGAATGGAGATTTTTTTGTCAGTTTTTTTAAACACTGAATTTTAAGTATTGAGGTGTGATATTTTCAAGGTTTAGATAGATTTATACTATCTTTAGGTTAGATTAAATGGAACTCATATTCTTACAGATTAGATAGATTTGTACATTCTTATGTTAGATTAAATGGAACTATGTTGGATTCTACTAGGTTATTTATAGTTGTATTAAGATAATGGTCAATAAGTTGAATAAATGATAATTTTTGTTTTTGTATTGGTGATCCCACTCAGGATAGTGACTGATATTCCTGAGCTATAGATGCAGCTCAAGGTCAGCTAGCCTTTTCACTTGGTGGACTGTGTGGATTACATAGTACTTGGCCTTAGTTCCTTCTATTTTTAATAGTTCAAAATGATGTTTAATTTCATTATTTTATCTCAGTGGTTGAGTTTACAAGGTTTTGCAAGGCATAAAATAGATATGCTATGATTTGTGACATGATGTACTTTCTATCCCATTAACTATTTTGGTCATCTTTTTTTGGCATGCTTTGTAATACTAATTACTTTTCCTGACTAAGTACTTTTCCTGTCTATCAGTGGAAATCATGAAGTTCGATGCGTGAAAAGGAGTATGCTTCTCGATACCTTTGCAAAAGAATGCTAAAGTTGTTTCCATTCAATAGTCTACAGATTCTTCTTTAACTATAGTAAAACTGGGAGATGGAATGCTTATCAAAGCTAAGGTAGCTTAAATCCAAACTTCTAACTCCCATTTGAAGTAGTAAAACTTGGGCGTAAATTTAGTAATGAATTGAATCCCCTCTTGCTAAACAATGGTAATATTAATAACCCATATGTGTTGGTTTCTATCAGACAAGAATTTCTGTGGTTGTTTCTCTCATACACGGGTACTATTTGTGAACTTTGAATGTGAAACTACTTTGAAAGAACATTCAAAATGATTTTATTTATTTTTTTAAATAATTTTTATATTGTCTCTAGAGAGACAATAGTTTGAATTATGATTTTATTTATTTATTTTTAAATAATTTTTTATATTGTTTCTAAAAAGACAAAAATGTAATTGCCTCTAAAGAGACACAAATGAAGTTGTCTCTTGAGAGACAAATGAAGCTCTCTCTAGAGAGACAAATCAAATTGTCTCTTTATAGAGACAATAATAATATGTGTTCTATATTGTCATTATAATTCTTGTCTTTATAAAGACAATAATAATATGTGTTCTATATTGTCTTTATAGAGACAAATTTTTGAGACATTATATTTTGAGACACCCGTTTAAAGACAATATTTAAGACAATACATAAGTTTCTTTTTGTCTTAAGTTAAGACAATTGATTCATATATTGTCTTAAATATTGTTTTAAAACCCCCCTACATGTAGTAGTGACGAGATGTTATACACATATTTTCAAAAAAGACATCCAGCTCTAAACTGGCATCCCCATCGAGGATTTTTTCGATTCAATTTGGATAACAAAAAAATATCTATTTTCTTTATATACTTATTTTCTTTATATATTTATATATAGATATATAACATAAGAGAGAGAGATTAAGTTTCAAATTGAAAAGGCAAAATTTGGTTGAAATTTATATAATGCTAGATTGCATGGTTTCATAAAATATGCCATAACAATCCTTGGTGGGCGTTCAACCAGCGAATGATTTCTCATGTAGGAAAATATTCTGTGAATCGCAAGAGAGGATCGTGGAGTCATTGGATTGCAAAATGCAGGGCTCTATCACGTACGCGTCGTTTGGCACGAAGATCGTTAATATTGTACGATGAAAAGCCTGGATGAACAGTCGTGAGGAAGGCCCTCATAAATATTGTTGTTGATCTTCATAATGAGGTTGCTAGATGATGCAAGTTGGAGTTGGTGCGGAAGTCACTGGATAGAGTGACAGCGGATCCACTTGGAATAGGTAATCGCCTGCACCATGCAATTGGTGGCCTCTCAGATATTATTGGTGTAGTCTTTAGTGCGATTATTTGGAGGCTTTTCTGGTGGCTTTTTCTTGTCAAATTTCTCTAAAATCCGGCAACAATTTATTGAAATTACAAGTTTGATAGGTAGATTCTGCACAATCAAAGCTTCTTAGAGGTTTTTCAGGGTGCTAAATCCAAATATGTAGTTAAAAAACCATTTTAAATAATACAAATCAAGATTTAACCTCAATTTTTTCAGCCGGATTTCGTCACTGGAATCTCCAAAAAATCGCACTAAAAACAACTCAGATATTATTCAGGCTGCTAATTAAAATATGTGAAAATTTTTATTCAATTATCGCAGTTTTGTCTCGTTTCGAATTCAACAAATAAAAAATTATGCAATTTCAATCTTTTGTTAAAAAAATTATTAAAAAATTACCCTTACGATAATCTGGATCGTTTCATAATATACTTCAATTAAATATTAATACGATGATTTCCATAATCTGGGTCGATTCAAAAATTATACTTCATAATCAAATTAAAGTTCAGATGGGTAAAATTATACATTGAAAATGATTGTAATTTGTTCAGAGATTTAATGAAATTGCTTTTTATTAGGCAATAGCTGCAATTTGTTCTGAGATTTGGTGAAATTGCTTTTGATTAGGAAATAGCTGTAATTTTTTCTGAGATTAGTTGAAATTGTTAGCTGTAATTTTTTCTGAGATTAGTTGAAATTGTTTTGGATTATATGGGGTTTTTTATTAGGTAATAATTTGTTTTTTTATGCAAGAAAATATGTTAATAACTTAAAGTTATATCTGGCTAGAATGTAAAAATTTATATTTTCTGGACCATTTAAATTGAGTAGTTTTCTTTAAATAACAATAATAAATAATTTTCTTTAAATAAAACTGATTAATCACTAATGAGTGATCACTTACTTATTAATTATCACTTACTTCTTACTACTAATTTAACAACTAAATTATAATAAATTTTCTATATATAAATTAGTATTCTGAAAGCTCAAAACCGTTAGACTATGGCTTTGTTTAAAGGTTAGCCTTCGCTCTCTGAACAGGTTGAACAGGTACTGTGATACAGTGGTAGGTTTATGTCACCATTAAATCGTTAGTTCGAAACAGTAGAGACGTTGACAACGAAGCGGGTTGATAGTGGCGTACTCGTCCAGTTGGCAGTGGCGATGGAAGTGGGCGCGGCTATGACAGTCTTACCCGTCCACCACAATGAGCGCTGAGGGCACAGGATTCCCGATGAGCCGGAGGAATGTACTCCTCCAGTTGGCAGCACTGGCAGTGGCGTTGAAGGTGGGCGCGGTGATGACAGGCTTAGCGTCCAGCACCAGTAACGCTGAGTCGCAGGATTTCCGATGAATGGGAGAAATATGCTCGTCAACTCGGCAGCACTAGCATTGGCGATGGAAGTGGACGTGGCTGAGACTGTCAGTGACCACTGCCATGAGCCCTGAGGTCCAAGATTTCCGATGAATAGGAGGAATCCTGGATGGAATTTGACCCGCGTGATTTGTCAGTTAAATATTGTTATGAGTTTTGTAAAATTGTGATTTTTTTCTAAATTGTGAAGATAAGTTGGGAGTTGTGAAAAATGTCCAATTTAACATGTGAATTAGTTTTGAAATTCCAACTCTTATTAAATTTTGTGTTTAGCATTAAGGGACACAATATGTAATATTAGAAAAATTAAGAACCACAATATATAATATAGAAAAATTTCTTGCAAAATGACACTGAATAAATCAATAAACCCATAAAAAAAAATACATGGTTAAAAGTAAATGTTGATACTGTAATCTGAGAACAAGAGTGGAGTATGAAATTTAAATAATTTGGAGACTTTTTATTTTATCAGTTAAATTATATATATATTGTACATTATTAAATATTTTCAATATCACATTATTAAATATAAACCATTTATACTTTTTTATTTTATAAAATATGAAAATTCAGGAAAATCGGTTTCCAAATGTATCACATTTATCAATCTATCAACCTAAATAATCTAATTAAAAAAAATAAAAATATTTCCCTTAAATATATCAACTATACATAAATAGAGAGCTTTGATGTCATAAACCAAGAGTCCCAAATGCATAGATGAAAATCATGTGCCAAAGTAATGTTCAGAAGCTCGATGTAAAAGACCATTTACCTGAAGATAAGAGGAGCACATTTCTCGACATTCTCCCATTTATTCCAAGGTAGTACTTCAATGGATTCCTTGTACCGAGCAAATTTATTTCTGTTTTGTTGATTTCGATTTTGTCATTGCATTTGTGATATTATTATGTATGTATTTAAATATAGATTTTAAGTTTTTGTTGACTTCGATTTTGTCATTGCATTTGTGATATTATTATGTATTTAAATATAGATTTTTAAGTTTTATAAGTTTTTTTCAATATGAAACCTGAAAAATTTGGTTATAATTATTATTTTGATTAATATTTATTAAAATTAATTCACTAAAATTGATATGGTTTATTAGATATTATGAAAATAAGAGATTATTTGTAATTTTTTAGTATTTTATTTTTATGCTCGAAAATCATCATTAAGAGTAGTATTCCAAAATTATCATAGTTTTGCTCACTAAAAAGGTCAAGGAGGTTAGTAGTGCGACAAATATTTTGAAAGTTAGATCCAATGTGATTATAAGATGAACAACATAAGAGAAATGAATTTTTTTTCTTCAACCCTCTTAGTGTCACAAAGATGATAAACTCTTTCATTCCATGGTGTTTTGGGAATTGACAATGAAACATTATGTCTCACTATGAAACTCATGAGTTTTTTCTTATTTAGCATTGTTTATTTTATTCTTTAACAATAGTCAAGATAGAGAGATATTTTTGATATCATAATAAATAACCAATCCTCCTTTAGATACCATGTCTTCATATATTCTCCTTAATCATATCACTTCCTTGGAAACCGATGTTGTAGTTATTTATTCTTCCTTACTACAAAATAAGGAAACAATGGATTGGGATTCCTTCAAAAAATATAGGAAAAGATATAAGCATTAGTATACTTTATGGTATGCATATCCCCTACCCAATTTGCATTCATGTAATGATGCAAGTTTAAATCATCACTTACGACTCCTACTGCTTATTGCAATTTATAACATAGTGCATATCATAGCATGCATACAGGATCCTCCCACCATTTAAAATGGTTTCCTTCTTAGCTTGTCCTCATCTTCAGTTTTCTTCAAACACAACTCTTTCCATAACTCAAGACTCCCCCACATATTTATACTCCATTGTATCAAAGTCTTGTAGACTTTAAAGAATGTAGCTCTTTTTCCACATCAAAATTTTCTACTTGGGCTATCCCATTTCACTCAGTGTTAAGCATATACATCTCTAAATTCTTTCATATCCAACTACTTGTTCAATTTTCCTTTAGTTAACTTACTAATCTCTTGTTGTCACTCAAAAGAGGATTTTCATCTCCCTAAAGAGGAAACCAATAAGAAATTGTTATCTTCATTCTAAATGTTGATACAATGGTCATCATCACTCTTTTTTAAAGCCTCGACTAGTAAAATATTTGTTACCATCCCATTGAATCCTATTTGGTTTATTTTTCCAAGTGATTGGACAAAATGCACTTTCTTGTAAGATATCATTGTAATACTACAACACAATAAAATATGTTAGGATCAGTTTGAAATAAGAAAACAAGTTTCCATAATGAAGAAAATATAAGATACTATACATACAATAAGAGACAAAAAAACAAAACAAAGAAGATTTGATACGAAGCAAACTATTCACTTTATTGATAATGGAATGAGGCTTTACTGGCTTTGAAAGAAACAAAATAGGAACAAGTAGGGTTGATGAGACTACTTTATACCTCTTAAGGAAGGCCCTTTGATATCCTTTGGAACTGTTTCTCTCAATCTCAAGAAGGTGGTGAAGCTTTCCAATGGTGAAAACTCTATTGATATATGGAAATGATGCCAACAATGTTAATACACATAAGCTTAGGTAAATTTGAGAATTTTTGTGGCAAAACAATAATACTAAACCTTTGCTTACATAAATGCTATCCAATTCTTGTTATTTATAACTCTTTTATGGTTTATTATAACTTGTTCATGATGGGAATGGAAAGCATTCAAATTGTAGTTTTCTATGCATGAGGATAGGAGACCTTAGATGCAGCTAAGGACTCCTTTTCAATGTTAGACTCTAAATTGGCGTCATTCACAACTTTGAGTTGATTTTGATGGGAAAATTTAATCTATTACAACAATGTTTGGTGAAACTACAATTCCTATGGACTTGTGCAACTATTGAAGGATCAAACTCATGGATCATGCAAAATAAAAAATTTGAATACACATGGATGCATAAAACCCACTTTCTATAGTTTTTCTCAATTACTTCTAGGTTGATGTTTAATATCTATGGGGTCTCCTTTGTTGTAATGTGGTAATGATGATTCCAGTGGTCATTAATATAACTCTAGGAGTGATTTTTAGGTGATAATAGTTTCTCCTTATTGTATGATGTTATGTGTAGAAAATATATAGATAAAATACTTTACCATTTTATTGTACTAAATACTAATAAATTAATATGTGAAAGAGAGAGACAGAGAGAGACCAAGGAGACAAGGACATCTTATAAAGGATGAACATGAACCGACCTAGAAAATAAGCATCCCTAAAAAATTATTTTCTTTATAAAAATGTTGTAGGCATGTCCCATGATCATGAGAATATCAAAATATGATTACAATAAGTGACATGACATTCGAGGTTCTTGTCTGATATGCACAAGAGCATTGAAGTTAGTCAATTGGTGGATTAGAAGAATGCATTACTCTGAGGGGAACTAGAAATATTAAAAGGGTTGTTCGAAGGAGAAAAAGCCCTAGATCCTAACATGAACATGAGTGTTAAAGTTTGATGGCTAGAGAGTGCCTACCGAGCCTAGGAGTCTTTGAATAAAAAATGGAGTTACAAGTGTTGTAAGGTAAGACCCTCCCCAATGTGAATGTGATTACAATAAGTGACATGACATTCGAGGTTCTTGTCTGATATGCACAAGAGCATTGAAGTTAGTCAATTGGTGGATTAGAAGAATGCATTACTCTGAGGGGAACTAGAAATATTAAAAGGGTTGTTCGAAGGAGAAAAAGCCCTAGATCCTAACATGAACATGAGTGTTAAAGTTTGATGGCTAGAGAGTGCCTACCGAGCCTAGGAGTCTTTGAATAAAAAATGGAGTTACAAGTGTTGTAAGGTAAGACCCTCCCCAATGTGAATGGGTGTTGATGTCAAATATTAGGGGGCTAATGAAAGAAGGAACACTGATTATTGTTCCTATTCCATTTGAGGTTTAAAATTTTCATTGGTAATGAGAACTAAGATATTACCACATTCTTCGAACATGTGAGGTGGAGTTGACGTGAATGAAAAAATGACCACCAAGGATAGAGAGCCGATGGAAATTGACCTAAGAAAGACTAGATACATAATTGAAATAAGTGTAAATTTTGGAAATAACACACAAGTTCAAAAGAGACATGGGGAGGAATTTGACACTTCCTTTAAGCATAACATGATTGTTGATGCATAATGATGATAGTAAAAATTCAAAAGGACATCAAGAAATTTGGCGCAATGGGGAAATGCGATGTGATAACTTATGTGCCAAATTTCAATTAAGGATATTTTATCTACAAAGGGATAAACAATTAATATAGGAAACTCAGGAACATAGTAAGAGGTATTGGGATACATAGAAGGTGACCGTCAATGGGTGTCATGAAGGGATAGGTGACTCAAGTTAGATTCTTTAATCAATGCTGACTAGGACTTGTTGTAGTGGCTACAACCAACCTCCAAAATTTTTCCTTAGCTTCATTTTGGAGCCTCCCTACTGACCATCCTTAGCAGCATGCCTTGCACAGTCAAGCACACAAGCTTAAGTGGTTTTCTAGTTGATTTCCAGCTTGTTCATGTTGGCTTGTTGCATCCCCCTCATAGGTTGTTTCTCTGGACATGGCCCAGCTATAGGCTGAGCAACTCCCTCAAGAAGTTGCACAATTCTGGAGGGGAACCAACCTTCCCTCTAGAAATTGCACAATCCTGATTGACAACCTACTGGGCTCCAAAATTGCGCAATCTTGCCCGTCAACTTTCACTGGAAAAAATCTTCAATCCAGCCCAGCAGGACTGCTTAGCCCAGAAATTGCGTAATTCTGGATAGTAGTCAGCTGCTCAGCCCAGAAATTGCGTACTCCCTTTGGGATAACCAACCCAGCAACTAGCAGAAATTGCACAATTCTAGGAGACAGTCATATGTTCCTCTCAGAAATTGCACAATCCCTCTGAGACAGCCATCTCTACTCAGCCCAGAAACTTTGCAAATTTTCATCCTAAGTCTGCAAACTGATGCTTGTGCCTTCAGGTTGACCGGTTCCCTCTGGGACCAAGAAAAAATAATTTGCATGCATGGACTGTTTCTCCAAAGGAATCATGCAAAAGTATCCCTTGATTCATGGATCTATCTTTAGCAACTGGAGGTTACATGCAAGGATCATTTCAAGAACCTCTCACCAAGTTTCGCTTTTCCTAGATTTGTGGCATTCACATCCCAACCTCGATTTTATCAAAACTCATCAACTAGATGTTGTAGAGCTCATTCCTCACATCGACCTTGCATCTCTGACATCCCACATTGCATCTAGGAGTTGTGGCACATTCATCTGAGTTGTTTCGGGGTAAGCCCACTTCTTATGTCTCGTGCTTTGATTCTGTCGCTTTTTGTGTTTCGCTTTGTGTGAGTGATATTTGATTGATTTTAGTAAGCTCTTAATGTCGTTTTGATGTATGTTAGCTTGTAGAAGCATCATTTCAGTTTTCATTCGCATCTCACTATTGTCGCATGCATGACACTGTTTTTTCATGGATGGTCAATGTTGTGGAAACTTGCTTCACACACATGTATGCTTTCCTGTTTTATGAATCTTGCACTCGTTGCTTGCATGTATGATCATTCACTTTTTTTTTCACTCATCTCATCATGCATTCAGTCTTCTCATGTTTTTAGTTGCCTGTCGGTCGGTTTGGGCTGCCTTATCCCGGATCGTGCCTTCCCCGCATAGCACTGCGCATTTACAGAAGCGAAGGCTCTAGCTTCCCTCTAGAAATTGCACAAGTCTAGCCCAACACTAACCTACAGGCTTGCATTGTGTAATTATTGGAGGCAGTGTCTTCTTGGCCCTAGAAACTGCGCAATGCAGTTTGCTGGTTACATGTCATTGCTCACTAAAATTGCGCATTATGCAGTTTTAGTCCTTAACAGGCTAAGCTGGACTATGCATTGCATAGTTCCAAAATTTAGTCAGCCTCCTGAGAGCCCAAACTATGCCTTGCGCAATTTTTGTAGTCACTCTCTGAACCTCATGGTGTAAATTGTGCAACCTTCACGATTAATCACACAGGTATGTTGCAAGTTAGTCCTCAAGTTTGTTTTGGTTTTCGACTAACATATTGCTTTCCATGAGTGTTTTTATGTCTCCAGGCATCATAGGTGTTCGTCTGTCTCTCAATAGCACAAGTAAAATGGCCTTTAGGAGAGTAGAGTCAAAGGACAGCATTGAGAGCACAACGTGGGTTGCAGCCAAGCGAGTGTCTATAAGCTTTCCTACCTATGAAGACATCAAGTTGTTTATAGACAAGGACATCAAGATAAGATGGCAACATCATCACAGCAAGCAGCACCATCAGTAGCAACAAAATCCAACACACTTGCATGCGACAAATGCAAGAGGAAGTTTATTGAAAACATAGAGGTGGAGCAAAGTTTCGCGTTCAAATCAAATACACTCATGATGAAAGAAATTTTGGAGATTTAAGCTAGGAGGTGACGTCGCGACACGAAGATTGTGCAAAGGTAGAGAGAGACACAAAGAAGGAGTTGCATGTGTTGAAGCAGCAACCCAAAGGAGAACAAGAACTGCACAGATGAGAGAATGAGTTGTAGCAAGAATAGGTAAAATAGGAGGGAAACATGCACGGACAGAGGAATCTGCGCCCGTACAAGTTATAGATCCATCCGAGTAGCTGGCACGAAGCAAACAAGGTGAGTAGTGTTGTTGATCGCATGCAAGGGAATTCAACAACATGCATGTAAATTATGCACACACATGTTATCCAACCCATTTGGCACACTCACAGAGGTGAAGATAAGAAGTAAGTTTGACTGGAGCTAAACATGTACTTCGACAAGTTGATGTGCATGGTCACAAACACACACTTCGAGATCAACACATATATTATTCATTGGTATGTTGTTGGTCCAGTCACACTTAAGAAAATGATGTGCATGCTATTAAATGAGTCGAACAAAGGGGCCACATTAGTGTACCTAGATGCAAACAAAGGCAAGAGTCCGCTTTCAGCAGGATGTCACCATGGAGCGCACAGACACCATCACGGTTGATCAAGCTTGGCATCAGTTGGCCACCATCAACCATCACAGGGATGTCAAAGATTTGGTCTCACCACAACAGTCTCAATGGCAATGATGTTTTTCATGGCTTGCTCAAGCCATTTTGTATCACATGGGTACATGTGCATTGTAATGTAACGTCATGTAAAGTGAATATCCAAGTAATGATAATTGGACGTAACAGTCATGTAGTAGGTGAAGAGTCATGAGGGTAGGTGAAGAGTCACAAAGGGGAATGCCAAGGGTCACCCCACCATTTCCTAAAAATAGAACCTCATAACTCATTGTAGAGGCTTTTGGTCAACCAAGCTTTTGATAGTAGTATTTTAGAGCATTCTTGGACAATATTGTAACGAGCCTTGGCTTCTCCACTACGCAGAGCTAATATATCTCTTTGGAGGAGAAGGTGACAGTGACTATAACATTCCGCTGTCAGAACTACTGGTTGGTCATGAATGTATTGTATGATTGTAACTTACACTTCTTAATATAACAAAGCCAACACATTTCATGCATATGTTGTATTGTTTCCAACTATCTATTTACTGTAAATGATATTGTGTCTATTTGCTTACACATGCATGTGTAGCTATTTTTCGTACATGTACGTATGAATCTTACTAAAATGTGTTGTTGGTTTAACCATCACTTTGGATTGCTATCTAATTTTCCTTTCATGTTGTGGTGCATATTTGCTCGTGTTTTCCCTTCTTAACTCCATTCTATCACAGGTTTCCAAGGGGCGCACTCACCTCACCCTTCATGTGTTATAACCTCTCATGCACCTTCTTTGACTTGCTGCATTTGTCACACCCTTGCTACCAATAGGGACATATTACTTGCCTCTGTGTGAAACCACGATCAAGGGGATACTGCACGACCCACTACTGGGATGCCTACACCAAACAATCTAAGGTCTAGTTGGGACTTCTTACCGGGGAGATCCCCTGACATGTTAGTGGGTCTAGCACCGTCAACATTTTGGCACTAGAAGGAGGGCCAGATGACAAGCTGAGTCCTCACATCTGTTTTGAATCTCTACATATCTATCATGAATGACTACAGAGTTTCTCTTCCATGGTGTATGTCTTGTGGAAAAGACTTCATTATCTTGGAAAATCTCTCGAATAACTTGTCACATAAAACATACGATGGTGGAGGCCACATAGCCTTGATTAGGTACGCAGTCGGTGTTGTAGGCTCATGTGAAAGACATGGAATATTTGAAGAATGCATGACCTGTGCGCTATTTGTCTACACGCTTCAAGGGCACCCAATGCACTGGTGTGCCACACTGCTTGAAAAATATATTCATTCTCTTTCTCATCTGGTTGTAGAGATAGACCGTGCTTTCAATCACTTTAACCGTAAAGCACTCAACAAAGAAATTATGGAATTACGAAAAGCACCCAATGAATCCATTGAATAGTTTCACACACGCTTTTGTTATCTTGCATACCAATTTCCCAAAGATGAAATTGATTGGGAATTTCTTGATGGAAGATTCGAGTATCTTCTCTACATATCTGAAAATCTGCAATTCTTGAAATCGTTCAGATCCTGCTCAGCATACTTCGGTGATGGAGCTGCACAATCATAGGCAGGCATAGTTGCTGTCACAACTGACTATACTCCTTTGCCTCATAAGACATCTACACCACTACAAAGTGATGTGGGATATTATGCACACACATCTATTGAACTGACACATCCTCCCGGTGCCCCACCTGCTCTTGATATCTGCGTAAATTTTCCTTGCAGGCCTGTTGGTTGTCACGTGGATTCATTCCCTCAACCTCCGTCCCCATGTTCTGTTGATCCTCCAGATTGTACTACCTTGTGATCTTCCGTTTTGGACTCTTCACTCTCTATGAATGAGGATCAAGTTGTTGACAGATTTGGTGTTATGCAGCCAACGTGTGCCAACATTCACGATTAGTGTGTGTGGGATCTAAAGAAGAACCCGCGTTGAAGGATGACTCCATTCCAGCCATGCCTCATCTACTTTATCCTGACATCTCTCGTGATTCTACCACTACTGATTTCCCCTGTGAAAACTCATTTCTGGATGTTTCTACTTCCAATCATTCACAAGATATGACAGATGTCAGTCTGTCATTACATTATGGAGAGGACACATCTTCCTCTGAAAATTTGTCCAATCTATCATCTGTCATTTTTGAAAACACAGAGGGTGAACATCCTTGCTTCTCATCTATCCCTCTGCATGATTCATCAAATCATGAGGATGTTGACAAACGTCCTAAATTTTCTGATCTTGGTTGTCGTGATCTCTCTACCTCTTCATCTGATCACGATGTTGGTTCAATCGTTGTTAATATGTCTAAGACACTGGTGTATGATGATCTATCTATCAACTAAGTTGAAACCCCACAGACTGTCGAGGTACTTCAGCCCAAGTTGATGGTTATGTCAAGCCCTCACTGTCCTGAGGTTGGTTTCACTTCGGATCAAGAAATTGTTGAAACACTAAAGGCTCCTCATCACTCTTTGCTTTGCATTGATGATCAACCAAGCACCCAAATTTCACTTCCTCCACTCGAACTACATGATCCCATCACTCATGCATTGGAGGAATCTTACACAGCAAGCACACTTGCACATCGTAAGTGGTCTACCTTTCTCATGTTTTCTTGCATGTCATAGTCAAGAGAATGCATACAGTCAACATATATATGTAGTGTAACACAACACCATGGAAAGTCCACAAAGTGCATGTCATGCACTTTCACTCATTTTTGTTCTATGGACACTTGTAAGCTCAGAATGTGCTTGTCTTCATCGTTATATATTTCATTCTTGTTGGTTTGTGCAACTGCGATGTTCGTGAACCATGCCTTCACGAACATGGGTCGACCAATGCACGAGTGGCTACATTGGAAATATCACTTCATGTGATCTGACCCATGCACTGTTAGCTTAGGAGTAGGAGTAGTGTTTTATTTTGAGTTGTTTGCTTGCATGCATGTTTTCTTATTTCTTTGTGTGTTTGTTTGCTTTCTTACTCTCTCTACTTCTCCATTTGCTTCTGCTTCTTGCTTTGCTTTTTTGGTTTGTTTTCTCGTTATTGTCCATAGGTTAGTTTTGCATGGATTGTGTGTGATTCTTGAAACAAGTTGGGTAAAGTACAGGAGGACTTGTACAACTATCAACATCTGGTTATCTATTGTCTGCTCTCTTATGTAAGAAATTGTTGTCTTGAGTCCATGATACATCAATGGAAAATAAGTACTGTTCGAAGTGAACCTTGGTGAAAACACAATGCTTGCACGCTAACTAGTGTCACCTACTCTAGTTAGTTGTTTTTGGGTTAATCCTTGTTATCTCCATGAAGTAGAGTAAGATGTGGGGGAAAACCTTAACAAGAATGTCAGAGGTACACATAAACTACTTCTATGAAGGAACGACCTCTTCTCCTCTCAATAAGTCAGGATCCCTCTTCCACCTCTGAAATGAATAAGTGTTATGCACAGTTATGAAATGAAAAATGAAAAAACATGAAAAAGTGAAAAAATTCAAAAAAAAATGAAAAATGAACAAGGCGAAAGATGAGAAAGGCTTCCTGCACAGAAAGGTGATGCAAGTAACTCCGCCAGGTTACTGACTAGGCTTGCTGGTAGCAGAGTGATGCTTGTGTTCATGCGTGACTCCATCAGGGTACTGTCCAGGCCTGCTGGCAGCAGAGCAACACCAGAGATGAAACTAAGACTCTGACAACTATATTTCTTGTGCACAAATATACCCCTCATCCCCAACAGAAACAACTGTGTTGACTTGGCTTGGAATGTGTGTCGACCGAACAAGACTTGGCAGATGCTACATCTTACAATCAAGCAAGTGTGGAAACCAAGAGGAATAGAGAACTGAACAATACTTCCAAAGGTGTTAGACTTTCTTTTCACGAACAAGGTCCATTCATAGAGCTGGGGTTCTACCAGTGTGTTGCCAAGTGTTGTAGCAGCTAGAATCACACTCCAAAATTTTTCCTTAGCTTTGTTTTAGAGCCTCCCTACCAACCATCCTCAGTAGCATGCCTTGAAATGTCAAGCACACAAGCTTAAGTGGTTTTCTAGCCAATTTCTAGCCTGTGCATGATGGCTTGTTGCATCCCCCTCATAGGTTGCTTCTCCACACATGGTCTAGCTGTAGGCTGAGAAGCTCCCTCAAGAAGTTGCGAAATTATGGAGGGGAACTAGCCTTCTCTCCAGAAATTGCGTAATCTTGACTCATAACTTGTTGGGCTCCAAAACTGTGGAATCCTACCTGTCAACCTTCACTGGAAAAAATGTGCAATCCAGACTAGCAGGACTCTTGGTCCAAAGATTGCGTAATTCTGGGTAGAAGTCAGCTGCTCAGCCTAGAAATTGTGTAATCCCTCTAGGATAGCCAGCCTAATAGCTAGCAGAAATTACATAAATCGACCCAGGAAAACTACTCAAATTACGCAATTCTGGGAGACAGTCACCTATTCCTCTCAGAATTTGCGCAATCCTTTGGGACAACCATCTTTCCTCAGCCCAAAAACTATGCAGATTTTCATCCCAAGTCCGCAGATTGATGCATGTGCCTTCAGGCTGACTGGTTCCCTCTAGGACTGAGCAAAATTGATTTGCATGCATGGATTGTTTCTCCCAAGGCAGCATGCAAAGGCATCCCTTAATTCAGGGATCTATCTTTACAGTTGGAGGTTACATGCAAGGATCATTTCAGAAACCTCCCGCAAAGTGTTAATTTTTTTAGATTTGTGGCATGCACATCCCAACCTCGATTTTTTCAAAACTCATCAAATAGATGTGTAGAGCTCATTTCTCGCATCGAACTTGTATCTTTGACATCCCACATTACATCTAGGAGTCATCAACACATTTAGCTCATCTGTTTTAGGGTAAACCTACTTCTCATGTCTCGCGTTGCATTTCTATTGATTTTTGTGTTTCGCTTTGTGTGAGCATTATCTGCTTGATTTCAGTGAGTGCTTGCTATAATTTTGATGTATTTTAGCTTGTATAAGCACCGCTTCAGTTTTCGTTTGCATCTCACTATTGTCGCATACATGACACTGTTTTTACACGGACGGTCTTCGTTGTAGCGACTCACTTCACACACATGCGTGGTTTCCCATTTTATGAATCCTGCAATTTTTTTTTGCATGTATGATCATTCACTCTTGTTTGCAGTCATCTCATCATAAATTCGGACTTCCCATGTTTTCAGTCACCCGTCGATTGGTCTGGGTTGCCTTGGCTTGAACCGTGCCTTGTGGAGAGCCCTAGAAATGAGTAATTATATGGGCTCATTTAGCCTCCTAATTCAACTTAATCCACTATTCTCATTAGTTTATTTCATGTTTTTTATTACATTTATGCTAATGAGTGAATTGGGTTAGTCATTGTGTGAAAAAGTCTAATGTGTGCTTTATGTAGATTTTTGTTCAATTTTGAGATAAATCAAAGGTTTAATGAGCACTTGGTAGCCAAATTCATGGAAGAACAAGGGAGAGGATTTGTAGGAAGGTTTCCCCTTCATTTATGGGCCCTTACCTTAAATTCTCCATCAAAAACTCGGAGCACATGGGGCAGCCAAGCAAGTCAAGTTGGACTGCTATTAACTGCAAGTTTTGGCAGTCGAGTTCCTAAAGTTTAGGAGGGCTGTTGGAATCCTCAATTTGTATAAATAAGAAGGCTTATGGCCTCAGTTTAGTTAGTTAGATTTTAATCAAATTGTAGTTAAATTTTAGTCAGTAGGTTAGTCATTTTTTTTAGTCTATTTTCGCACTTTAGTGTAGCTCTATATCAGCACATTTTCGAGCTTTTTCTTGTAGACAATTTTTGGGACGTAACTATTATTTCTTGATCAATAAAGATGAATCTAGCTTTGCACCAACTCTAATATTTCTTAGGAGGCTATAGCTCTTGGGTTTGGGCCCAACCCAAGTGCTAGTACCTCCTTTGTGTACTTTTATGTGTCTTTGCTGCATTCATAGAATAATTTATGTTATTTAGGTTAAAATCTTGCTTTGTTACTTAGGTTGTTTTTTATGATTGAGATAGCTTTTCATGCTTCAGGTTGATTTGATATTTTGGTAAAGGAAAAGACCTACAAAAAGGCCACCAAGAAATCCTTGATCTCATCTCTCCCTCCTTGGGACCATGAGCTGAGACCAAGGCATACTTGCTACAACAAAAACATTGTTTTTGCCTTTTCATGCAATTGCTAGTGTTAGATTTTTAGTTAGGAAAGTTGATACCAGTTGTGATTACATGCTTAGATCTATTCTAGCTTGGTTTTCATAGTTGTCTTACATGATTTTCTTCCAATAAACTTCTCTCCATCATGATTTCTGGTATTTAGGTCAAATAAGGTCAAAATAGCTAGACCTTTGGTTTTCCTAGTCTTCGTTTGATCAGTTTTGGAAAATAACGTGTAGAACACCTGTGATACCTCCCTGCTTACCCTTTCTCCATCAATACAACCTGCTCCATCCCCTAACTCAGATTCTTGCCCTTCATTTGCCACATTTTCTCACTTTGCCCTAATTTCTACATTTTTGTGCATCGTTGCTCCCTCCATCCTTGAACGAATCTAATCACTTTAATCACTTCTCAGCCTCATTCACCAGGTCCTAGACCCCTTCACATCCTTATCCAACCTCCATTTCCACTTTTCCACCATTTTTCTACCATCAACCCTCCAAAATCCTCTTTCGAAACATCCTGTAGAACCCCTGCAGACTTCCTGTAGAAGATCACGTGAACTGTTTTTCGAGACCTGATCACTGTGAAACTCTCTAGAAGGGTGCTAGGGACCCCTTAGGCCCTATTTTCACCTTCCCAACCTCCTGCAATCGCCTACCCCATTTCCTTTCGTCATCAACCTCTGCATAGTAAAAAATAGTCAACGCACATGCATAATAATTCTGTGAAAGTACTCAAAAATACAAATTGATGTTTTCTTTATATTTATCTTCAGAAGTAGCTTAGTCACATGCATTTTACCTTTCCAAGAGTCAATAGCATTCAGTTCCATCGCTTTCATCTCTTTTCTTGCACCGGTAGGACTAGTCAGTAAAATTAGGGTTTGCTAGGGTTTGCGTTTCTTTTCAGCTTTCAGCTTTTTTCTACAAGTAGACTAGCCTCCTTTGAGTTAGCTTTCATCCATCACAGTTAAAAGATTCTTCTAAAGAGCTCATAGAAGTTGGCTTAAGCTCCTAGCGGACTTGTGCCAGCTGATCAAGTGATAGCCTACGACAAGAGCTAGTACTTGTGCATATAGCACCGTTGCTTCCAAGTTTGTTACGAACTACCGGGTTGATAAAAGTAAAGAAGGGAGTCCCAAGAGTTGTAGCATTATTGCTGCAATACTAGAGACCACCATCTTTTTGGCACCATTGCCGGGGAAGCGTCAGAGTATTGGTGATTGCTGATTTTCTTCTATTTTTTATTGCAACCTGCTGCTAAGTAGTTTATTTCAACAAGACTAGAGTAGTTGTTTCATTTCCATTCTGCAATTTTATTTCCGCAAAAGTAGATTAAACATTTCCTGCTTTCATTTCATTTTTGCAAGTGTAGATTAGCATTTTAATTCCACAATTTCAATTCTGCAAGCGTAAATTAGCATTTCAATTCTGCAAGCATAGTTTAGCATTTCATTCCTGCAATTTCATTCAGCAACATAGATTAATCATTTCCTGCTTTCATTTCAATTCTGCATTTCATTTCAGCAAGATAGATTTTAGTAAGGTGCAGTTCAATCTATTTCAGCTTTGCAGGTACAAGTAGAAAAAAACAAAAATCAACCAAAAAGATTTCCTTTCATGCCTTGTAGGAGTAGAGACAATTCGGAAAAATGTTTGCACAACACCCCCACTGCTTCACACATCCAACCTTCTCTCTTCTTCGATGGCTATGATTAAGAAGAACCCCTAGGTAGACAACAAGACATATTTGAAGAACTTCTAGGGGAGAAGAAGAAGAAAACATTCCTCTGGAGCAAATGGCTACAAACAGAAATGTTGGGAGCAGTACCATATCCAAAAACAAATTTGCAAATCAAATGGAAGATTTCAAGAGCGAGGTGAGGAAGTTTCTTACCATGCAACTGGATACCTTGCGGATCCAAAGGAAGCAAGAGGAAGCCAAGAGGGCTTTGGCCATCTTTTGTCCTAGGTGCACTAGAAAGCATCCTATGAATGAATGTTCATTGCACTCCATAGAAGTGTGTTTTGTTTGTGAAAGATACCATCCTACGAACCAGTGCCCTTCCTTGTCCAGAATTAAAGCTACATATTAGAGGGCCAAAGAAGCCACTGAACCACTCTATTTCATGAACCAAAGGAGGCCACATGAACCCAGAACTTACCAGCAGGGAATGCAAGGGACATCCCAAACCCATTACAACCCCTATCAAGCCACTTCCATGCCTTCTTGGGGCCCCCCTACTCATCCTTCCTGGTCCACACCGCCTCCTTGGTCCTTCACATCTCCATATTATGCCCAATCAGCTACTCATCCATTTCACCCCTACGCTTAGCCACAACCTCAGTGGAATACATCTCATCAGGGGTGGAGGCCCTAGTACAACTCTCCTCCCACTCCTTTTCCTCCACCACCTGCCCAACCACAACGCCATCCACATCCATCTCAAATATACAACCCCACTCAACTACCCGTACCACCATTTCCAAACCCGCACATTGGAGTAACTCAACTCAATTACAATGTTGAGGCACAACATTTGCAAACAACTCCTGTTACACTGAAATTTGTCACCATGGCTATCTACAGTTAAATAGCCATTTTGTCCTCCTTGTCAAGCCTCAAACCTTTTCTCTTCATGTCAAACTTCAAAAAGAGAGAAAGTCACTTTAAAACATGTTTATCTCTGGGTACGCAGGTTCTCTCTACCTTGTCTGCGTGTACGCACTCAAAACACACTGTACCTGCGTACTTGTACGCTCTGTAAGCTAAAGGTTGGGTGCGTACCCCTGCAAAGGTCAAAAGGCGCGAGTTTCATCTCTAAAAAATTACTTGTGGTCGCTTCTAGAGCCTTCTAGAAGAGTGTTTGACGTGTATTGAGCGCCTCCAGATGGTTCATGCACCCCTATGATAGAGGAACTTATCCCATCAAGAGAGGAGCTACCCCATCCAAAAGAGGGATTATCCCATTGATGTTGGAACTGAATAACTTCCTCTAGAATACTATAAATACAGGCCTTGGGCCAAAGGAGGGGAGGTTGAAAGCTGAACATTCTAAAGGGTAAATGCTGCTGGAATTAGGACTTCCATTGTTGACTTGTGAGGGGAGATCACTATCCTTCCTTGTTGCCATATTGGGAGTGGGTGAGCTTGTCAAAGTAGAGGAAATCTCTTGTTGGACCCTGGGAGGAGGTTGCACAACACCAAGGCTCAGGTTGTAATGGTTCCTTTTTTGTTTCCTTAATACAAATAAGTCCATTCTTCTCAATGATTTGTTGTTAATGAATTATTTCATGTACTCCTTGGTCTATGGGATGAATATGCTTTGTTTTATGAATGAATATTCAGGTGTTATGTAATCGTTTGCTTTGTTAGTGTATGCAGGTCTTAAAGTGAAGGAGGAGCTCATCTGGATCAATAAGGCTGGACTGCTACAACGAGCATTGGACCTAAGGTAAGATCGGAAAACACTTGATCTCTCATAGAATAATGTGTGTTTAGAGAAGGATTGCTCTTGTTTGGTTTGTTTGTCACTAACTCCTTTTGAGCTCAATGATATTCACCATAGCTCAAGAAGAGTATTGCAAGAAAGAGATTATATTGATATCATTGAAGGACCACATCCAATAGAAGAAGATGCAAAAGAGAAGAGCAAAGAAGCATGGGCTACACTTGATGAAGAGAAGATATCAGAATCAGAGATCGAGAGAGCTCCCTCATGGTTACCATCAAATCCTCCATGTAGTTAAGATAAAAATCAACAAAAATAGGAAGATGTGAACGTCATGATAGAAGGTGACATAAAGAATGATCTAGATCAACAAAAGGACCAAGGATATTAGAGCTATATTGAGATATGGTTCCAGACGGTCACTAAGTTGCAGCAGTACTCTCTTCCTCAACTATGTTTGATCCCTTCAAAGTCAAATCATTTGGTCTCTGAAATCCGAATAGTTGTCAAAACATGCATTTCAAGCCTCCACATCATTTTGTCTCTAATCTCGATGTGCACATGGCTCCATTGGAAGTATTCTTATACTTGAAAATGATTTTGTTTTTCAAGTAGGGTAGGGTAGAAAAAAAATTAAAAAAAGAAAAAGAAAAAGAAAAAATGAAAAATAAGAGGAAAATAAAAATCTAAGGTGAAAACCTCCTCGGAGGCGCCTCAGATTGGCTCATTGATTGAAAACCTCCATGAGGTGGTCAATGGGTTGGAAAGAAGAGAAAAGAAAAAGAAAATAAGGTCCCTGGGTGAAAACCTCCCTTGGAGGTGCCCAAGGCAGGCAATTAGGGTGAAAACCTCCATGAGGCACCCTAGTTGTTTTCAAAAAAAAGAGAAAAAAGAAAGAAGAAAAGAGAAAAAGAAAAAAAATAATAAACCTAATTTCTATTGAATAATTGCAGGTTGCAGGAAGGACATTGCAGGTTAGGAGGATCGCACAAAAAAAAGACAAAGGTTAGCACCAAGCTGCAAGCATCCCTCACAATCCATTCCTCCATGACCACAAACCTTTCCCAAGGTTTGGTCTCATTCAGACTGAGATTTCACCTTCTACAGGAAGTTTTGTGTCTTCTACAGGAAGTTTCGTGTCTTCTACAGGAAGATCCTGTAGAACCTACAGACAAGCCAAAATTGATCTCAGAAGAGGACCTGAAGGTTGAGAATTTGTCTATGAGGCCCATAAACATCGATGTTTCCATCCCTCACCTTTCTCCATCATTTTTTCCACCTCATTGTGCTTCTTTTTTGAAAACTGTGTTTTCTACAGGAAATTCCTATAGAAATTACAGAAAGCTAGAAATGGATTTTAAAAAGCAGTTTGACAAACATGGAAGCTTCATAAATCCTCCTACAATCTTCAAACATCTCTCCCATCAATTCTAAGTCTGCATTATAGCCCAAGCTCATTTTTTCTTACTATGCAAAAAACTGCAGAATGCTTTGAAACAAAAATACATAGGGCAGATTTTTTTTTTCCCTAAATTGAAAACCGTGCATCCATTTATTTTTTTTTATTTTTTTATGGAGAGTTGTATAGGGATGAAGGAAACATGTCCAAGCAATTTCAGCCAATTCTAATGCA
>APFE030858625.1:0-41982 GCA_000404065.3 Pinus taeda
CTTAGGCAAAGAGGGTTTTTTAGCCATTCTGAGGAGCATGAGTATAGGTGAGTGTGGTTTATAGCACAGTAGGGAGACTGACATGATGGCAGTGACATTTTACTGTGTAACAGTATCTTTGTATGTTTTACCTAATAATATCTCCTTAAACCTTGAATCTGGGTTTCCTTGACCAAGTATGGCCAAACTAGCCAAGTGAGCTAGCACATCTCATGTCTAGGCCCCACCCCCCTCAATTGTTATAACTAGGGTATCTAGTAATTCTGCATGCTCCCTATCACCTAGGTCTAACTCCAGATTTTACCAGTAATTTCCTAAGGGTATGCATGCCTTGCCAACTCTTAAAAATACATGCCCATTCACATGCAATTAAAAGTTTTGACTCAATTATAAAAATAATAATATTTTTTGTTATTGTTTCTATCATGGCTTCCATCCTCTCTCCTTGACACCCTTAGTGCTCTTCTCTCTCCTAAACTCTTTTCCATTGGAAAATTGGGATAACTTTGCTTACTACCTGAATTCTCAAGAACCACTTTCAAATCTGTTAAAACCATGGGCTCACCCTTCATACTCCACATAATATCCCATGCAATTTTTTATGTTTGAACCAATTCCACATAAACAAAATCGATTGTTATGCCCTCTAGAGTTGTAAGGGAACTAAAATAGGCACCTAGTACCACATCCCAAAAAACTCTAAGCTAAAACTTGCACACGATGGCCATGGGATTCCTTCCTCGTGACTTAAGATAATAGTCAAACATTCCATAAATCCACCCCCCATTACTTCCTTGAGACACCTCATGAATTCAAGCAAGAGAGGCGCTAGCCCTACTCTCATGCTCTTAATTCTGTTACCTAGAGGCCAAACCCATAACATCATCAATACAACATAGAAATAGTGTCCTTCTTACCCCTAGTGTTTCCATCATTGGCAAGCTCCAACAAAGGAGGGATTGCGCTACAAGCCCTAATTCATGCCTTATTTCCTCCGGGTAGATAGACTCAACAAAGCTACGATGATGTTTTTCCTTGTGATCGTGTTTTTTCTTCATAAAACCTCCTCAATGCAAAGAATTCCTCCTTGCCCTGTGAGGTGGTCATTCGTCTCTCTTGTCTCTTAATTCTCTCAAATTCTTGTCTAATGGCTCTAAGAACACTAATCCCACCCACTCCTTAAAATTATTCACAGTTGGCATTTCCATGAATCTCCCTACGCCACAAAATTTCTCTCTTGACCTCCAAGGATGTGTTTGGATATACAATGGCGATGCTGAGTAGTAAGCATGAGGTCTCTACGATTTCTTTCTTACCAACTCCATGTGGCCCTTGTTAGCACTCAACATTGTCATCTTCAACCATTGTTTTCCTATACTTTACCTTCACTTATCATGTCTCTTTTGTTCTAAAAACCCATAATACATACCCTAAGCACCTATAATTAGTATGATGAGGTACTCCTTGCTTAATTTATTGAAAATATGTGTTTTTAACTAGATTTGAGTGTATCTTTGAGGTTATGCTTCTAATGATGTAAATGTAGTTCACTTCTAGTACCAACGCAAGGATTTCGGTACCAAGAGAAACATGAGGTCATTATTCATCACATCCGTGACCATCCACCTAATGATCGGACTCATAGATTTGGATGAGTACATGGAAACATTGCATCCTTCCTACCCGCACATATTTAATCCCCTTCTAGCAGCCCGTTGAGGCCTCAACCATCCCCATTATTTTTTTGGAAATTATGGGGCCCTCCATATGAATTTTTTTAATGTCACCTTCATATTGGTTGGCTTTTCTTTATTTCGAGTGATTTCGACTTTCTTTGATTTTCATTTTGGTTGATCTATTGCCTGCTTTCCAACGATATATATTTTGCCTAATTTCGCTACATGATTTGAAAAATATGATTGGTCAAAGTTTGACATTTTCACAGCCTAAGCATATAAAATTTGTAATATATATATATATTATATATATAATATATAATATAATATTAATAGTAGTTTATTAAAATGTAAATACAATTATAAATTAAAAATTGTTAATATATTTTATTATTTTTAATATATGTAAATTATTATAATAAATTGTCTTTATTATTTACTAATTTATATATATATATTATTAGAAATGATATAAAACAATTAATTTTTATGTAAATATAATACTAAGTTTATAGAACTATTGGTATTTCACTTATAATGATGATGATGTGATAGTTAACATCCACTGAGACCAAATTTTGGTTTATAGGACCTAAAGAAACAGATTATTTAGTTTGATTTAAGATTTTATTCCTTTGCTCAAAAAGCTTGAAGAGAAGCTTCCCGAGCTCTAGGAAGGTCAGTATTGCAACAAAGATTTTGAAATTGAAATCTAATGTGGTTATATGCAAGGCACTCTAAAAAAAATGATTTTCATCCTTAATATTCATATTCTCACATACATAACAAAACCTTCACCATCAATGTGGTCAAGCTCTTTAGTATTTCACTTGTAATAACATCAAGCTACTCAAACTCCATATATATATATAGTATTATAGAAATTTGTTCACGTACATGGCCACATTAGATTTAATTAATCGACGCATTATGTGGTAGTGCTATTTAATTAGTATTCTAGTTTAGAATTACTTTAACAATACTATTAATTTAATGTACTTTAGTTTAAAGGTTATTTTTATTTATTTAATATTTATAATTAGTTTAATTTAAGATTTAAATCTTTTTTCTTCGAATTTTTAGTTTTATTTTTAAATTTTATTTAATGCATTTTAGTTTATTTTAATTTAGTTTTTTAGTTTTAAAAAGATATATTTTATTTTATATTTATATTTTATTTAGATTTAGTTATTAGATATCATTTATTTTAATTTTAATTAATTTATTTTTTTTTATATTATTAAAATTTAGATTTGAATTTATTTAATTTGATTTTATAAAATTATGTTTGTTCTAAAAATAAACTAAAAGATTTTATGGTTTTGATTTCAGAAATTATGAAGGCATAAGATTATGGAGACAAATTTAAAGAATATAAAAGGAGTAATATTATACATTAATAGGGGTTTTAGTTTTCTAAAAGGGAGAAGGCATGTGTACAACTTTAGGAGTCAAATCTATAGATGAAATTGAAGATTTTAGATTATATTTAAAGAGTTGTATTACAATTTTAAGAATTTCATGCTATCATGAAATTTCTTGAGATTTTGTGCACTTTGAATAATTCAAATCATATCCGAAACTCTTGTACATTATTGCCTGAGTTAATGGTTGATTGATTACTTTCATTTTTATTCAATTGTCATTCAATTTGTTATCCAAATAAGTGTTTAATTTGTGGGTTGTGCAATATTTTTAATTACATTGAATTGTGTTGCTTATTTAAATCATTGGAAAGTTATATTTTCATGATGGAACTGATTGATATCAAAGTTGGGAAATGAATTCAAATAGATATGCATGTTATCATCGTTGATTATTTAATGGTTGATGACACATTTATCTTTGATTTAATTACGATTATATTATGAGAACTATTTCCCTAATGCAATTATACTTCTAATTTTGAATTCATTCCATTTGAATTTAGATATATGTGCAACAAAGATTTGATAACTATTTCTTAGATAGTTGTATGTGCATATTTGTTTGAATACGTACTAGCTCTTGGAACTATTTCCCTAGCCCATTAGCTTCATTTTATTCTATATTCAAGTTGGTCCAAATTTCATTATCTTGCTCTTGATTGGGATGACATATATATGTTTTCCTGATTGAAATAGATTAGGATTTACTTTTGTTGCCTACATCTTAGATTAAGTTGCATTTGCATTTAAGTTTAATTTAATGCATTTCTTAAAGTCTCCTTTTGCAGGAGTAGAAATTCATGTGACTTTGATGAGCCCTTATGTTAGCTAACTCAAAGGATTCCCTTTTTCAAGCAGTTGCAAGTGGGTAACGCCTTCTCTCTTGTTTGCTAATGATAGCAAATAATATCATACATTAGCAAGGAAAGAGTGGTTTTAGAGTTAGTTTATATTTTAGATTAGTTAGATTAGACTAACATTAGTTTAAGATAGTTTTATATGGAGGGTAAATCAACCCATTTAGCTAGTTAGAATCACCAACCAAATGGATAAGGGCCTAATTGGGGCCCTAGCTAGTTGATATCCCCAATGTTGATCATGGTGAATTTTAGTCATCAACACAACCCTAATTTCAAATCGAAGCAACAATAGTTCCATAGTGCATCAACCAATGACGAAGCCACAACAAAGCCCTATTTTCTTTGTTTACCTATGCACATATAGGATCTGGTCAATCTCACAACACTAGTGACAAGCTTGGCGAAGGGTACAGGGGCAAAAGAAGATCTCTTGTTTGGTATTTCATCTATTATGAAGAACCTTGTTTCTAGAACAAAGGATAAGATAATATTTTTGTATTATGGCCTCTCATAGGAAAAATCTAGATACAATGCATATAAATAGAGCCAAGCATTCTAATGTTGATTTAGCTAGTCGATACTCGAATTTTGATCTTGTTTCTCAACTCTATGGAATAAGTGTGAAAGCCATGCATTAGCATGCATGTTGTAAATTTATTGTGATTGATATAATACTAGTTTAATCCATGGTTTCGTTTTGATTTCTTATCTTTCTTAATAGTAATCTATCCAGTGGCTACTTGTGAGAGGGCCCCTTGTAGATGTGTACCTCATTTGTAATGTATTTCTTTTATTTATGCACATCTAATCTATGGTTGCTTTTTGTGCATGCATTGTTTCTTAAAACATTTTAATGTGTTGTAGTGTTTTCTCCTCAAAGATGTACGAAAAGAACCCACAAAAGATTGTGGATGACAAACAATCTCAACAATATAAATAGCTGCTAAACATTGTAGATCTATAACAACTGATAGAAACAAAACCTACCAATGTCCGGACCTATGCCATAATCATAGTTAAACATCAAAAAGAAACAATAATAACTCCAATCATCCAATGGAAACTAGATATACAAAGAATAGATTTTATTATAACACCTGTGAAGGGAACAAATAAATATTATCAATCCCCCTCTATGGGATGGGTTCTTAGCTATCCTCAAACGCCTTTAGCTTTTGTAGAGTCTCTCTCCTCTATAATGTGTAAAGTCAACAAATAATGGTGTGTGACAATGAAATTAATTATAGTTACAACAACGAGTGCAACAATGAAAAATAATCAAAAGTGAATAATGAATAGCAAACTCTTCTATTTATAACAAAATATTGAGTTATCCTTGAATAATGAGCAATAATAAAAGGATATTGATCCCATTCTTGGAATAAACACATGGAATATTTTATTATATTTGGTTAGGAGGGAAAAAGTATTTAAACTTTTATTTAGAAATAATAAATAAATAAATGATTTATTTATCATCTCAAGGAATTAGTTAAGGAATCATAAATAAATAAGGATTATTTAATTATTCCTAAGGGATTTAGTCAAATTTGAAAAAGAATAATAATTAATTAGTGATTAATTAATTATTCTTAGAGAAAAATAAGATAATTAATGATTTATCTGTTTATTTTTCATGATTGGGTCAAATATGACAAGGAATAATAATTGAACAATGGTTTAAATAATTATTCCTACAAGAAAATCAAATAAGTAGTGATTTATTTAATTATTCTTCATGGGTTTAACTATAAATTACTTAACAAAGGTAATTTATTAAGTGATTTTTCAGAGTGAAAGCAATTTTACTATGGTAAAATTGGCTTTACATGTTGTACTTCAATCCATCTAGTAAATTAGGTTAGATGATAATTTTTTTGGTGATAACAAATTGACCCCAACATACGAGTGTTAGGAGCAAAAAATATGACCAAAGTACGTTGTAAAGACACAATCAGTAGACAACACAGGGGAGTCAAAGAGAGAGAGAGAGAGAGAGAGAGAGAGAGAGAGAGAAACCCATAAAGCTTAAGTGAAAGAGGATAGGAACAAAGGGGGTGAGACTAATGCAAGTCTCCTTTTATGTTGTGGTACCAGACCTCAATGAGGTACGGGAGGTATACCCATACCCACCAAGATAACTTAGTACAGAAATAATGGTGTGCCTAGAAACATAAAGCTAAGCAATGAAGTACATGTTGAATGGTACTTGACATGCTAGCATAACAGAGCCAGAAAATAATACAATGTATCCCATATACATAATGCACTTGGAAAAACATGAGCCAGGACTTAATACAATAATATCTGAGTACATGAGATATATTGGCCCTTCCCTCAAAAAATTATTAGGAGGGAGGATAGAACAACCAGAGAAGCCCTGCTAAATAGGGAAGGGCTCTATAAAACTGAGTGGATCATCTGAAGGAGACATGCGTGCTATGAACACTACGATCGGTAAGAAATGAACCCATCAAATCTGCCAAACTCCATCTGAGGCTGTAGCATAATAGGAATGCATCCGGGCATGTGGGGGGCTACCTGAAGGGCCACCCCCTCATGAGGTCTGAAACATCTCACACACACCTGAGAATCACTAGTACAATCTGCTTCATCACTGGACCATCAAGTGTATGAATCACGAACATGAAACAAACAAGTCAAACAGAAATAATGAGTCCCTCTGCTTGATCCGAGGTGCCGAACAAGAATGGAACCTGGAACTAAGATACACCGCCCTCTAAGTTGTTATTCTAGAATAAATGACCTAATGTCAACATAATAGGGCCCGCGATAGGTGAGGCAATGAGGATCCTCAACTAAGTCACGAGGGAAAATAGTAATGTGATTGATGGACTGACACTAGGGATAATGGGAAAAATGGGATTGAGGGACAAACATATGTCTTCCCTTATTAGAGCATAAAGTGCATGGTTGACCTCACCGTGACTGACTCAACTCCGGAGGGGATGGGGACAATATGATTGGAGGCCAAAATGAGCAACACAGGATAAAAAGTATGCAAAGATGGATGGAGTACTATGACATGATATAATGGGACATGAAATAGACTCCAAGAATGTAAGGGTGACTCATCGCGGATTCCCTGAAAAAGGGTGACTCAATGACGCTACCACACAGTCTAGTCCCGGTGGGGACCATCAAAACATGCATAACTGATGGTTACTCATGAAAAAAATTGACATATGGTGTGATAAGTATTAAGAGGAAATGGACCTCAAAGTACAAGTTTCGCTTTATGATGAAATTTGATTTTAAAAGGCGACGAAGTGACCTATCTTGGAAAAATGACTTCCTGGTGAAGTGTCAAATCATAAAAAATTGAGGAAGACCCATTATAGAGCTTGATGTGAGCTTTCCAATGGTGTCGATGGTTTATCAAACTGAGCTACATGTTGGTTGCAATGGGTGACAGAAAAATTATGGATTTTTCTATGAAAGGATGTTTTCCCTCCAATTTGGATTCATTTGCTAACTAAGTTGTGGTGAATTTAGAGAGGAGGAAAAGGCCCTAAATCTTGTGAAAATTGTAGCAGACAAACCGACCATTAGAATTAGGATATATGACTTTCAGGTAGGTGGCCTTACTCATCTCTTTAATTTCAGTGATTTATTTCTTGATTTTTGGCACTTGGCAACTCTCTAAGAGACCCCTACTCTTACTCACGGTCGCATCTCACTTTTTGGGCCCAAAAGTGCGATTTGGCTAATAGGAAACAACTGGAAACCTATGAGCTCGCATTTTCTGGGCTGAAAACTGCAATTTGGGGCTGGAAAGAGGGTTGGTCTGCTAACTTGGTGGGGGTTGTAGGTTGATAAATGTAGACCATTGTCTTCTTCTTTGAAATGACAAGCCATGTGATGTTTTGTAGGCATGGTAGAGCTAAAAATCAACTGGCATGAATGATATTTGGATACTCTTCAATCCGAGATCCAGAGGGAATGTTACACATCATTTTGTCACTGTCCCTGTACTCCTAATTCCACGATCCTCGAGGACCTCTATAGTGACCCTCATGTGTTTTCCCATCATGAACAAACTCCCATTATGTCCCTCTTCATGAGCATAACATTTCCTTTTTGCATCATTTCCCAAGAACCTTCCTTTTACCCCAGTTTACAAGACTAGCGCTAATGACCCATTCCCTCCTCACACTAATCTGCAGAGTTTAACATTGGGACTAGCACTAATCAGCGCTATTGAGCCTTATCTTAGTTGCACCAACCCTATTTTGGCAAATTTTTTAAATATGGAGTCAAAGCTTCTAGGTCTAGAAGCTTCATAACAGAATTTTGGTAAATGGTTGGGTTGGATGGAGCCAAGGAAGTTAGTTTGGGTTCCTTTCCCCTATTATAATGGAACAAACCCAAGAGATAAGGCCTCTCCTATGATAAGAGGAACCATCTCCCCTCCATCCAAGCTATATAAACCCCTCTTTTTACAATATAAACTAGTTTCAGTCTTAGTATTTTTGGAGCTTGAATAACCAGCAAGATATCATAGCTTGTAGCCTTCTATTTTATGTTTGTATAGGGAGAATAGTGTGTTTGGTTTGCTTTGAGACTAAAGGGAAGAAACCATAAAACTTCCATTGTTGGGGCTATCCATGAGATGCAAGCGGAGGTGTGGGAACTTGGATACATCAGAGGAGACCAGCAATGTCAAGGCATTGGTTGTAATCTCTTTCTAAATTTATATGAATACAACTATTGATTGATTTCCTACAGTAAGTGTTATCTTACATTTGATGGCTTAATATTCCTTGACCTTTTAAGTAGGCTGAATGCAATTTGTATTCTATCACGTTTTTTGTTGTTGTTTGTTTGCTTGTTTCAAGTATTCGAAGGAAGGCAATGAAAAATAGCTGGAGTAAGAAAGAAGGATCATCACCAAGTAGAACAGTGTTTTAAGAGGTAGGCCATCTTATTTGATTCTAGCTTAAGTAATTTTTCCATAGATTGTTGGTTTGTGGCTAGACCCGCTCTCTCGATCTAGAGGAATTCTCTTTGTCTGGATCGATAATTTACCTACAGCAAAAATTGGCGACTCTGCTAGGGAGCCAATCCGCCTATTTGATTGATTTTCATTTCATGGTTTTGTGGGAACTTTTCTAGTATCACCTTTTCCCTTTAGTTTTCCCTGCTTTTCATAGTTTACTACTCTGAGTCTAAAATTTACAGTGGCAAGTCTGGTTTTAGCCCTTGAAAATTTTTATTTTTTTCTTGGAATCCTCGATCAACGCTCTTTTTGGCCAAACAGTCGTGCCAATCAGGCCTATCAATGCTAGTTGTAGTTTGTCTAGTTGTGTCAATCGTGACAATTAATGCTTGTTGTCAGTTAGGTAGTTGCACCAATTCTTATAGGTGAAGATCAGGGTTTCTCCTCGATCATAACCAGTGTGTCTCGCCCTCTTAATTTACGCCTCTTAGCTTATTTTTCCTGTGTTCTACCTAACTGGAAAGCTTCATTAACTTGGTTTGTGTGATTGTTTGGTTTTCCTTCTCTTTACTTGATTTTTGAGTCTTTGGATGGATCATACATTTAGCTATTTGTATGCTCAATAAGTCAAGTCGTTGGTTAGTTGCTCCTTGCATTTCGTTTTTTATTTCTTTTATCGCTTTGATTTCAATTAAACAAGTTTGAAAATTTTGGTTTGTTATTCTCTTGATTAAACGTCTCTTTTCGGGAATAGATCACATTGCCCATCTTGTTTTTGATTGAATCATTGCATTATTGGTTTGGAAGGAATTATCTTTTCATGCTTTCCATTTGATTGATGTTGATTGTTTTGAAAAAAATCATTGAAGTGTTTGTGAAAGATTCATTTTATCATTCCATTACAAATACATAATTCTAGTTTGTTGAATCAATATGTTACATTAGCTAGCATCATTGAAGACTAGAGTTACATCATCATTTGTATTTGAAAAGAAATGAATTCTCTTTACGATTAAAAGGACTAATTGAAGTGCATTTGATAGGAATATTCAGTGCATTTAGGAGATTTATTAGAGAAAGATTTCATTCTTTGATTGTTGCATTGATTTTTTGTTCCCTATCTCTCAATTAGTGGTAACTTTCATTGAAGACAAAGATCTCTTTTCTCATATAGATGCATGTAGGAGTTTTTTTAGATGACAGTGGTAGGGCCTTGTAATTGAAACCTAATTCAATATCAACTGTTAAAATTTATCGAATTAACCTAAGGAAGCATTTAAACTTAACACTTATCTTTAGAGGTCTAGGTTAGATACATGTTCCGACATCTTAAAACCTAGCAGCTATCGTTCGCTTCAGCACTAGACAGCACTAGTACGGACTTGTGCTCCCTGTACCATCATGTATATAAAGGGAGACCCCACTAGGTCTGTAATCTTTTACCGGTAGGAAGCCGAGACTACCGCCTTGTAAACGTGATACACCGAACATAACATTTGGGGAGATTGTGTGCCCATACTTCTCGGTTCATCGTGAGGTATTTTGCAGCTCTCGGTTACCTCATGATCCTTTTTCCTAGATTATCCCAAGTAGTCATTTTGGTCTTTTTGACTCTTTAAATTTAAAATATCATCGAGCACTTGTCCTTTCAAGCTCGTTAACTTCGAAAGCAACTAGAGTCACCTTTTTCCATTTTCGTGACTCATAAAACATGAAAAGAAAAGGTTTTGTTTCATTGTTCTAAAATTAACTTCCCACAAAATAATTCATGGTTAAAGTTATATTCCTTAGTAATTATTTAGGGTTGATTCCAATGACAACATTTCAAGAATATACCAGTCAAGGATTCCCCTCAGATGGGAATCCTGGTCCTTTTCCTTCTTTTGGAAATGCTAGTGCTCCTTATATGGCGACGTTGTCCCTTCCTTGGTTAACCATTGATCTACCTATCTGGTTGTTTTCAACGTCGGTGGTCCTCAGTGTTCCAACTCCTATCCAAATGTCTCCTTCATTTGAATCATGCCACGATGATTCTAAGGTTGACCCCTAGCCTTATTCCCCCATTTCTTCACCCTCCTCTTCTACGTCGTCTGGTGAAAGTTTCGAATCTAGTAACTAGGAGGCTAAGAAGAAGAAGAACAAGACAAAGAAGAAGAAGTTAGATAAGCGAGAGGCCAACTGTGCATCTATTGATCTAAACTCTTGTTGACAAACCTTCTGATCCTCCACAGAAGGTCAGATTCCCTTACAAGTTGTGTAAGGGTGACCATCTCCGTCGAGACTATCCTAGCATTCCCATAGTCTTATAGGTATGGTCTCAAAATCTGGATAAACCATACCCATCGACCTTTGGAGATCATGTCGATGTTTCACCCTCAGTTAGCGATGGTAAGAAGAAAGGGAATATTAGATTCCCCTGTAGGTTATGTGAAGGAGAGCATCTTCTTCACCTTTGTCCTCTTATGGATTAAGCTTCCAAATTTTTGGAAAACCTTGCAGCTCCTCAACCCCAACTTCCTTTTGGTTATCAGAGGCTTTCTTCTGGCCCTCTCCCAGTTGGTAAAGAGATTGACTTGGATTCATCTCTTTCCCATCCTGATCTTAATGAGCGAGACTCTCTTATGTCTGTTCTAGACCAACCATTGGTCGAAAAGAGTGTCGACTTGTTTCCACCATTAATTTTTCACTCTGTTATGAAAGAGAGTGGTGATCATACTACTCATGTTCTTCTCGTCTCTTCAAATTCTCATGAATTGAAGAGTGACCCTCCTGTCCTGGTTGTCGAAGAGATTCCTTCTCCTATTCCTACGGAGCATGGGGGAAATCATATGATACCCCCACCAATTAGTTTTGTCACTTCTTTTGATTGGAGTCAATTGACTGCTTTCTGCATCCCATCTTATGTGCCTTTCCAAATCATAGTACAAGCGTATAATATGTTAGTACGTGGCACTATATTAGATGAAGGCATGTATGTTAGCATCATTTCTTCTACTACTTGGCAAGCTTTGGGTTCCCCATAGCTTGTGCCTGTCACCCAGAATCTGTTGGCTTTCAACGGAGGAACCGGTAAGCCCTTAAGGATCCTTTTGAAGTTCCCTATTACTTTGGGAGGAAATACCATCTATATAGACGTGATGGTAGTCTAAGCTCCCTTAGATTTCAATATTCTCCTTCGATGTAACTATGTTTATATCACAGGAGCTCTTGTTTCCTCACTTTTCCGTGTGGTCTATTCTCCGGACGAAGGGAGAATAGTGACCATTGATCAATTGTCGTTCATTAGTCACTAGGTGCCTCCTTTGCAACCATCATCCCCTATTAGTTCCTGTCTACAAATAGTACCTTCCCCACCACAGGTCAATTATGTGGCTACCCATTCCTCTCCACATCTGTTGATGATCACACAGATGGTATAGTACATTATGTATTGGGGGCATTGGAACCTAATCTATCATTGGTACTAATTGACATGTACTCCTCCTAAAGTGTAGTTCTCCCATCTAGTGAGGACCTCTTGGGGGCTAGTTCATGATCAGATGTGGGAGGATAGTTTTTTCCTATATCAACCTCGTTAAAAAATGAAACAAATGTGGAGTAGAGTTCCTTGTCTTATGTCAAGCTCCTTAAAAAATGAAACAAGGGATGTGAGCATAGTTCCTTGTCTTGTGTCAATCTCATTAAAGAATGAATCAAGGTGTCTGAGGATAGTTATTTTACTATGTCAACCTCATTAAAAAATGAAACAACTCCCTTTTCCAAATGGAGTCTTTGATTCAGATCTCATAAAATCCCCGTCAAGTCTTTCCAGGATCTCGAAAGTGAACCTTCATTCCATCGCCCTAGCTGAACGAAATGAAGCTTGGGGGACATGTACCTCAAATTGAGTCATTATGTTGGGGGCATGCAAACCAAATCCAAGCATACTTTTTCATTTCAAGCTTGTGTAAACATGAAACTGAATTCAAGCATAGTTCCCCATGGTTCAAGCTTGTGTAAAAATGAACCCATGCCCAATTTGCATCTCGTCATTTCCGTTTTTATCAGCCTATTTTTCTATCATCGGTTGTTCCATTGCATCGCCACCATCTCTTTGGCCAATCATATGCTTTCACTTGGTTGTTTTTTCATTTCCTGAGGAACCAAAATAATGAGTGGTTTTGCTAGCTAGCCTCTTAACCTTTAAATGTTTTGAGTAGTTCCCCCCTCAACCGGAACCAGTTGTTACCCTTTATACCACTCGTTATATTTCAATTTTAGTATTTTTCCATTTTAGACTTGTTAAAGAAAATAAAATAAGGGAGTCATCTTTGAGCTCTTTTCTGACTCTCAAAATATGAAAATATTTCCAAAATCTTGTCTTTTTGAACCCGTTAAAGGATGCAAAACATCGTTTACCCAATATATGTTTACCATATTTTTGGGCTGGGATAAACTATTTACAAAAAGGGTACTCCCTCACTGACATGGTCAAGTAGTTCTCTCAAGTATTGTTTGCTACCTTTTCGGGCTTGAGAGACAAAAATGTAAGAAAAGGGACCTTTTGGATTTTTCTTTTCTGTGTACTTTTCAAACTCTCTAAACATGAAAAAGATTTCGAGTTTCACATTTGTCGGAATCGTTAAAAAATTAAACGACATGGGACTTTCCATTATGAAGAGACCGAGCTACTCCTTCATAGGGCTTGTAAAACATACTAGGATGGATCCATCCGAAGGATGGACTTATATTACAAGCATACTCTATCCCTGTCAAGCTTGTGTAAAAATAACTGGGGTACTCACTAGAAATGGTTCGGGAAAATTGGAAGCATTTCATCAGTTGTATTCATTTGAGGCATCCTGTCGCTCTTGAACATTGATGCTCATATGCTTTTCGTGTCAGGTTTTGGGACATCATCACTCTATCACTTTCCTCCCTTGGTTTTGGGTTATTCTTTTTAAACCTCTCATATGATATCTACCATATCACGATGACCTTTGATCTTATGATGTGAAATGCTCCCAAACTCTGGAGTCATGTCATCCATATGTTCAACAGAAATTTTCCTACTTGTACATTATCTGATCATCATGGATTACAGTCGTTCATTGTGTTTCCCATTTTGTGCCGATGATGAAGGATTCATTATGACCTTCCTTCAGTGGATCGCTTCTTGTTGACTTCAGTTCATTATCCAGGAAGTTGATCTAGAAACTCCTTTCCAGTACCTTAGAGCTTGCAAGCCCTAATGGCAAGCTCTTCACACTCGATGACAAGTTCTCATCATTGGCCTTCGATCGAATGATTTCACGGGTGTTCAAATTCAGTTCTTTATTCACACCCCGTGAATTTTGCTTCTGGTACCTTGAGAGCCATTTCCATTATTGGTGGTTTCTCTTGTGCTTGTTAACGGTTCACATCATTGGTCACTAATCAAGCGACTTTCTAGCAAGTTCAACTTCAGAATGTCTATTCACATGTTAGAATTTGTACTTTGATTGGGTTGTGTTGGAGCACAAGACCTTGGGCTTAGATCACAAAAGTCTAGGTTGCGAGGAGAGATGAGTCATTCATGACTATATACATGATTCTTCAGACGAATGGTTATGCCCATGCTGTGGAACTATTTCATATGATCCCTCTAGTCGGATGGTTGTGTCCATGTCGAGGATCCATGCTCATGATATTTTTCTTGATGGATAGTTGTTGGGCATGAAATCCCCCCAAAGCATCTTTTGGGGCTTAAAGCCCAAGTTTTGACCAAGTCTTTTGTAAAAGCTCCGTGAAATATGGGTGTGGAGTGTGAAGCTATAATAGAGTCACAGGGTTGTTTGCCCTTTCTTTTGTAATGTAATGTCTGCTTGATAGGCCTACCCATGGTCCGCAGACCATAGGATTGTATAAATGTTGAAAATAGCAACAAGAAATGATAAAAATAGAATCCATAAATTCCAATTTTAATTTGTCCTTGAATTAAAAGTGTGAATTAAAATCTTATTTAGTCTCACCAGTTGCTTGGAAATAATTAATTAATTCATTATGGATTAATTAGTTGCAAAAATTCAAGTTAGAAGTCTTTCTAAAGTCATGCAACAGTTATCCCATAAATTAAGGAGATTATCCCTTAATTACGGAGATAAGATTGAGTTATATTTGAGTTGTAATTAGTTAGCTCAATTTCCTGAGTTAAGTCCAGTTAAATTAGTTCCAAATTGTTTGAGGAACTAATTGTGAGTTATCAGTCAGTTGATGCATGCATGCACTCAACCAATGTACTCCAGATAACTGAAGATTTCCTCATCAGGAACTCATGCATGTCTATTCAGAGAAAGACCCAGTTGAGATTAAAGACAAGGACAATGTACTTTCAGTTGCATGTGTTTTCCTATAAAGGAAAATCATGCATGTAGTCAAGGTAAGTTTCCTTGAGGGTTGCGCAGTTCTTACAGGGTGTGAGATCGGTGTTCCACTTGGTTGAGATTTTTCCACTTGGTAACAAGAGGATCACCCAGGAGAAACTGCGCAAGGAAATAGGAGCTTGGAGGGCAGAGGAGAAGGCTTATGAGAAGCTTTGGTTGCCTGTGGGCATCCAGGAGGATTGTATTGAAAGATGGCTAGCTGGGAGAGCTAAGGGTTTGTATAATTCTAATGTATTTCCACTTTGTATGATAATACAGATAGTGGGGTTTTTAGCTGAGGCTTTCTTCTGAGTATTTTATGTGTTTCATGTACATTGATTCTTCTTCTTCTGGTTATATGTGTTCAGCTCAATCTTACTCATTCTTTAAGCTTTCACAACTTGATAGTAGAAGTAGATTATAGTATTTTTCTTTGGTATATTTCATTATCGGGTTAATCTACAGTCAAATTTTCTACATAAGTCTCAAAGTGAGATTTTTAGAGAACTTGCATAATTTCTACATGGTATAAGAGCACGGGGGCTTCATTAGGGGAGCAATACCATACCATGTGGGTTCACATTGGGGGATATATATTGAGGAACAAATGGCATAATATATTGGGGGATATATAGGGGGTAAAAGGTTTTTATATTGGTAGGTATAGAAAAGGGAGCTCAAAGTCAATGAAAAAATATAAAAGGGTATAAAAAATGTTAATGAAAAAATGGATACCCACAATATATAGTGGAAGTAGGGGTTTTTTAAATTGGGAAGGCGTAATGGGTTTGTATTGGTAGGGGGTTAAATAATGTGATTGTTAGGGGTATTTCCCAATATGTAGTCAAATTAGGGGTATTGTTTAATATGCCATGAACACACATGATAGGTCAGTGGTTCACTAAGTGAAGCCCTTGTGTATAAGAGCTAGCTGATCTATAGAGAAATTTCTACATGGTATCAGAGCCAGATTTATTGGAGCCAAGTTTATCAAAGCTATGAACAATATACGAAGAAGAGAATTCGAAGTTTGAAGTTCGGGGTTACATGTGCAAATTGAATTCATATCATACTTCAAGGTTGGCCAATGGAGTTCTATGGCTTGAGACTCGAGTATGCCTTGGAAGGTAGCTCGAATTACATAGCATGGAAAGCTCACATGGAGGCTGTATTAGAAGAAAATGGCTTGAAGGATTTCATTGATCAAGGAATCCCAAAGCCAGGTTCAACTAATGCACAAGAGTTGGCTGAGTGGAAGATGTGTGCAGTGAGGGTGAGATGGATCATGCTTGAGGGAGTTCAAGACCATATTGTCTCAACTCTCCATGGGAAGGATAATCCATATTCAATGTGGAAGACATTGAAGGACCTCTACCAGAACAGTAGTGGCCAGAGGAAATTGGCGCTCAAGGATAAGCTTCAAAGAATCAAGATGGAGAACAATGATACTATTTCCAGATATCTAAACAAGCTCACCACTTACAGAGATGAGCTTAGTAATGTGGGAAAAACTATTGCCGATGATGATATGGTGAGCCTTGCTCTCCTTAGCCTTCCAAAGAGATGGAATAACTATCAGGACTCTATTAATCGAAGGTTGAAACTGTCAGATTGGGAACAACTATGGTCGGATCTCATGCAGGAGGAAATCAGGAGGAGCACACAAGATGGTTCTTCATCCAAGGATGATGATGAAGAAAATCTGGCCTTAGTGAGTAAGGCAAGGAAAGGGAAGGGGAAGGATTCCCATTCCAAATTGAATTCTTCTCATGGAGGGAAGAAGGGTGACAAGTCTAAAGTGGGATGCTTTAATTGTCACAACATGGGACATTATGCAACTAATTTCCCATCGAAGAAGACCAAGAAGGGATCCTCGAAAGGATCAGAAAGTGAGGCACTGACCTCTCAGTTCAAAATGAACTTTACTCTCATCACATGCATGGTGTCCTCGATGATGGGTTGTGGGTGCTATCTTGACAGTAGAGCCTCATTCTACATGATCGGCGGTAAAATTTTATTCAGTACCTTGGAGGAGAAAGACCTCAAGATGCGCATAGAGATGGGTGATGACAAAAGGTATAGTGTTTGAGGGGTGGGCACAGTTTCTTTTTAGAGGGAGCATGTAGCTCCTATCACCTTGAAAGATGTGAAGAATGTGCCTGGACTAAAGAAGAACTTGGTAGTAGTCGCGATATTGGAGGACAAAGGCTATGATGTTGCCTTCAGTAAGGGAAAGGTTTTCCTTAGAAACATCACCATGAGACAGGTGAAACAGATCAGTTCACGAGTTTGGAACCTGTATGCTCTTGAGGTTAAGGATGCATGTTGTTAGTGTCAGTGTCTTCACATTGCCATCAGTGATCAAAATTACTCTTTTGCATTTCATACTAGGTGTCCTATTCTGATGAGTTTCATTCCATTAGGTCATGGATCAACTGATGGTAGGGTACATTTCAGTTTTCTCCCTCATTACATATATCTATTGACTTCCTTTCATATTATTCAATCAATTGTTTAGGTTTATTTTCACTTCATTTCATCAAATAGGTCTTATGTCTTAGGGTTTTACTGTGATTAAATTTCAAGGGCTATTGATTAATAATGGTTAGCAGACACATGAGGATGCCAATAATCCTTAGAAAAGTTTTAATCTCATAATTTGTACTCTTAATAAATTTTTCACCTCAAAACTAGTTTTGAGGATAAAACAGAGCATTGGTATATTATTTGTAAATTTCATGTAATTTTATTATTTCTCATATATAATTAATAGTTTCATGCTGCTCCTAGTCACCTGCTGATATTTCCAAGTACATGCCACTGCAAAAGTTAAAGAAATCAAGCATCAAGTCAGATGTTCATGCAAAAGATCAAGCATCCAAAAAACAGATTATTTGAAAAGGCAAATAGACATTACAAATTGGGTTTTGAACATTAAAAATCAAAAGCTGAAAAGCTATATAAAAGTCATCCCTCTCTTTAATCATTTCATTGTTTGAGTTGAAGTCCATGAGCTAAAAACGTGATTTCGAAGTGTTCATGAGCAAAGGGGTGCAATCACTATGTTTTTGGAGAAGTTCTAACTGGCACTACGGACCAAAGGTCGCCACTACACACCCGGGCGACTTCTTCAGTGTAAACGTGAATGGGCGTTATGCACCAAACTGGCACTACGCACCTAGGTGAGGAGCTACGCACCTGGTAGTCAAGCTCCAAATTGTTCAAAATCATCCCAATTCACCTCAAAACTTCCAAATTACCTTTTTTCAAGTAAGTAACATAATTATTCTAATTGAAAAGGATTGTTGCATCAACCTTTGGTGATTTTATCTCTCAAGAAGTCAAACCCTAATTTTCACCAAACTATCTCATAAATTACAAATCTCACTCATTTATTACCGTCCTATCTCATCTATTCATTGTTCCTAAACCCCATTCACTCATATAAAATTCCCTAGAAATCATTCCCTCCTATATTTTCCCGAATTCCTAAACCCTATACATACACCCCAAACCCTACACTATTCCAAAAATCCTACTCACTCCCTAAATCCCATTCACACTCTTATTCACTCTCACCTATTTACCTATAAAATCTCTTCATACTCATCTTATATTCATTCACCCTATCTCTTCATTCACCATAAGAGAACACAACTATAAAACAATGGAGAGGGATAGTGAGTATGAATTGAAGAAGAAACCCTTAGTGATAGTTCCAGAGAGAGAGACACACACGGCAGGAAGCCTCATAAAGGAGGAAAACATATCAAAGAGGAGCCTACCAGTTTGAGGGAGCTACAAATCTGCCCATTTTTCATTTCTTGTTTTAAAACCTAGTTGTGTTTTGGCTTTTGTGAAATAGTGGAAAGGGTTGAATTTCATCATGAATTAACAAGGTTGTTTGTGACACATTTGGACAAAAATGAGGTAAACCTTGTTGGAGTTACATTCACTTTGTCACCAGCTATTATTTCATAGGCTACAAGTATTCCAAATGTGGGTGAAATGTGGAACAAAGGTCAGGACATTGACAGGGAATACTATGAGCCTTACATCAACGCTAGATACCATGACAAACTCAAGAGAGTATTCCCCTTTAAATTCTTGGAGGACAAGTTTGCTCCATTGATGAAGATCATCATCAAGTACTTTACTTGTGAAGGTAGGTTCTCCCGATTATATGCCTACCACATTAGACTGTTGATGCATTTCACTAGGGTGAGAATGATAAATATCCCCTATTTTATGTTCAGAAACATTGAGAATATTGCACTTTTTGTAAAGAAGAAACCATATCCCCAACAATTGACTAGCATTTACCACTACTCCTTGATTAAAATCATTGTTTTACATCAGCTGAACCTTCTTAACATGCCATGGGAGACTTTCATTTCTCATGAGATGTTCAAAGGCCCTCAAGTCTTTTCATCAGTGCCTCATGAAGAAGGTGGACCTTCAGGACATGAAAAAGTCCAAGAGGCTGAAACTGTTGGAGTGCCAATGTTCATGACATATGAGAGAGGAACTAGGAAACTTTTTACAGCTGCCAGGTGAGTATTATCTCCATAAGGTGTGGGAGGGGTCTTGCCTTCATCATCAGGCTATAAGAAAATGCTATCTCCACAAGGAGTGGAAGGGGCTTTGCCTTCTTCTTTAGCTAAACAAGTACAGGTTGAGCAAAAAAGCAAGGGTAAAGGTAAAGGAAAGAAAAAGATGCATGAGAAGGGTCTTAGTGATGGGAAAGAGAGAGACTTTGACCTTGTTGATCATGAGGAGACACAAGGAGTTGATGTCATTGACTTAGAAGCTCAAGATCCAAAAAGTTCCAAAGAAATGATCATTAAAGAGAAAAAAGCTAAGATATAAGATTTTTCTGATAACTTAGAGAGGGCTAAGTGGGTCCTCAAATATCTAGATCAAGAAAACAAACAATTAAGTGACAAGCAAGTCCTCATGGAGTTGCAAATGATCAAGGAGAGCAGGCAAAAGGCTAAAAAAGCAAAGGTCAAGCTGACTTCCATTGAAAAAGAGATCGAGAATGACCGAGAAACTTGGCTTGAGAGGGTTAATATACACCTTGAGGGGCTGATTGAGAATTCCAATAGAGACAAGAAGATGCTTAACCACATGGCCTACCACTACACGACCCAGAACAAAATCTGCAACATAAGAATGAGGAAGGTTAAGGCTAGGTTGAGGAAGGCCTTAAGGAGCAAAAAGGAGCAAGACAAGTTAAAAATATTGGCTGAAGCCTCACTAGCCCATCAAAGCAATTAATGATAGTGCCTTGTGCCAAATCTAGGCAAGTTTTGACAAATTTTGGTCATTTTCAATTTTTGAAATTTTGTAACACAGAAATTTGCCCTAGGTGCGTAGCGCCACTGGCGCTATGCTTTACACCGGAAGAATTTTTGAAGAAATGGTTTACATATCTGGATTCAGCATGATGAGAGTATAAAACCCTGAAAATCTCAGCAATTTTGGAGCAAAACTTGATCACCAAAAGGTCAAAAAAAAATAAAAAAATGACCTCTCTACCTCTTTTTGGACACACAGAAGCAGCCTTGGGAGATTTAACTTTTTAATGGGAAATTAACCCCCAAATAAAAAACTTCAAGATGTTCCAAAAACTAGACAAGAATACCTTTCCAATGAGCTATATTAGTCTTAATTTGGATAAGGGTGAGGCCTCCAAAAGTCACTGTGAAGAGGCGCTACACACCTGGCCAGTGACGCTACACATCGAGCCAGTTTGCCCAAAAATCTAGTTTTCGCCTAGTTTTTCTACAAGTTGACTTTTTCTCTCATCATGGATGAACTTGTGATTGTAAATGATGTTACGCTATGTAAATGTAATTGTAAAATGATCTTAGAGGGTAGATTCATCATTTTGAGGTGGTTCGAAGGTCAATGAATCAATTTCCATGGTTTTAGAGGCAAGTTGTTCCACTGCCTATATTCATGTTCCTTGTTTAGATATGGTTGTAACAATTCCTTATCTCTTGGATTCAACCCTTGATGGCTAGCATAGGTGGTTTGATGTCTATATTATGTATTTTTCAGTCATTAGCAAAGGTTGGACTCTCTTGGATGCTCTGAGCTATATTGTACATCTTTACAGCAGTTTGGCAAGGAAATAAACTAGGATTCACAGCTATTTTTGTGGGATATTTGTGGTAATGTGATTTTGCATAGTTTCTTCTTCTGTCATTATTTTTTCTCATGTGTTATGTGTGCCAAAATCTAATTCATTCTTCTAAACTAAATGAAATCAAGATAGATAGGTAGAATACATTGGTTACAATGCTCTTCCTTGGGAATCCATTTAGTTTTTGATGTTTTCTACAGTTTGAAGAGGATACATGATCTCTGAATGCCCTCCTCAACTCCTCATCAGTCTTAGACCTACCATCTCACTCAATTTCAAGTGCCAAAACCACTTACCTACCTCACCCCATAGAACACCCTGCATCCTGATTTAATTTCCCAGACCGAAAGCTACCTGCTCCATTTGATCCAGCAACAAAACCATCAAAATCAACCACAAAACCCTAGAGCTACTATACCTAGCCTAAAATCCATATTTGCAGTCATCTCGACTGGGATTGACAAGGATAGAGCCCTCTCCCGACCTGGTAGGGCTAGCTACCAGGTTAAGCTTGGTTTGTGGTTATCCTAGGATTGCCTTCTTTCAGCCTGAGGTCAATCTAGGCTCTAACATAGTGGCGACCATACTGTGGAAGAAAGACAAATCACCCCAGTACAATTGAGAAGTTGTGAACTTTTGGATGATAAGTTTAGAATTCAGTAGGTTGAAAAGTGGAAAGTTGTAAAGCAATATAAAACTCTTAAGAACTTTGAACACACTGGCTTCAAGAAGATACACCAGGTCCAATCCCAATCCCGATCCTCCTCCCATATTTGAAAATCTTAATCTTATTTTGTGGATACTTAGACAACAAATTTTAACAAGTGATAGATTGGTGTTCAGATCTCATTCATTCCCGATAGAGTGGTTATTCCTTGAAGATCTCCCTTTTGACGAATATTTTGGTCTCTCCCTGTTTATAACCACATTTGATAGTGAATTCCTGGACATAGTCGCAGACCCAGAATTCACCAAAGAGCTTGAAATCGAAAAGGCTAAATTGATAAGTAACCGAAATCTTTAAAACTCTCCTCATTCACCCCTCACCACTATTGAATTCCTGAACTCTTTGATTTGGCTTCAACATCTTTTGCATCATCATCTATTCCCCATATTCCAGTGAATCATTCGACATATCAACTTATACCTTCCCTCCCTCATCAGTTTATCATTACCCCTCAAATGCCCATCACTTCTATTATATAACCAGTGCTTGTTGTCATAAATCCTCCTCTTTCCCCAAGACCAATTTCAAATCTGCCTCGAGTCATGGCTACCAAATATGCACCTCTCATTTTGCCTTAGAATTTGGATGATATTCTCACTGATTACCAAAGTAAGATACCTTTGTTCAATGCCACTCAAGGTATTACAGTGCAACAACATGTTGATAGGATGAACAACTTCATTGATCTTCATGAGGTAGATGCCAAAAATGTGTCCATGAGATTATTTGTGCAAAGTTTTGGAGGCGAGGTTCAAAAGTGGTTCAGAGCATTACCAGCATGATCTATCAATACTTTGCTGATTCTCCATAGACAATTCCTAGACCGATGGGAGGTAAAGAAAAATCCTCTCCAAATTCTATCTGAGTATGAAAATATTAAAAGGAATGTAGGTGAAAATGTCCAAGATTACTGTGTAAGGTTCAATATATTTTATAATGCTATTCCAGCTGATATTAAACCACCAATGGGATTAGCATTGATCAAATTTCCTGACGGCTTTGATGCTGATATGGCATATCAGTTGAGAGAAAGAGATCCTACCACTTGAGGATATGCATAAGAACACAGTGAGTGTAGAGTAAAACCTGCTGGCCAAAAGAGCAAGGATGAAAATTGAAAAGAAGGTGACTATAAAAGAAGAAGCATCTTCCTCAGATGTTAAGGTAGATCATATACTCCGGAAAATTGAGAATATGTTTGATCGGTTAACAATTGCCAACAAGCCTAAAAACACATTCATAAATCCATACTTCAGAGGATAGCAACAACCACAATTTAGGATTAAACAAAGGGAGCAAAAGGGACAAGATTAGTCATCGCAGCAGCAGGTCAAAACTCCTTTGTAGCAAAACTATGTACATGGGATAAAGTATGAGGATGATGATGATCCAATGGTTGAGGCGAATCATTTATTTACTACTGATAGTTTACCCATCTATCTCACGGAAGATGAACAATATTCAGTGATCCCTAATGTTCAAAAGGATGAAGATTACATAATACCAAATGAAGCAGTTTTGGAGGATGATTCAGACGATTATCAACAAGGATATATGAATGCATTGATAGCACAACAAAAACAATATTCATTGAGAAGCAAAGATGTACCAGTTAGCCCAGTTCAAAAGACAAAAGGAAGCACAACCCAAAAATGACTCCTCAAACATTCAGAAGAAAGGGAAGGAGCCTGCTGACCCAACTTCCAGCAAAGGATCATCTGCAAATGAGAAGACCAATCAGCAAGGTGCAGCAAAAGAGAAAGCCAAAAAGAAGGACCCTCCAGTCAAAGAGGTAGATAAAGTTTTAGCTTTTAGTTTGGAAAATGGGATTGCTAAATTAAAAGTTGCAATTCCTTTGACTAAATTTATGAAGAACAATAGTTATAAAAACCAAGTGTCCAAAATTTTGAACATGGATTCTTTATCTAATATGGTCAATGTAGAAGATGATCACCTTGAGCTCATCTTTGGCCCTGCTTTAGAAGGTCAATCTGAGGATAGTGAACTTCCTCCATTATATATAAGCCTTAGATTGCACGATTATGTCCTCCATAATGCCATGTTTGATTCCGTAGCTTCCCATAATCTGATGCCAAAAGCCATTATGGAGAAATTGGGCCTTGATATTACTCAAAAATATCATGACCTGTAATCTTTTGATTTGGGTAGAGTTCGTTGTATTGGTCTTATCAAAGACTTGGTGGTGTCTCTAGACCAAATCCTAGCAAAGAATGTTCTCATGGATGTGGTTGTTACGGACGTTCCGCCATGGTTTGTTATGCTTTTGTCTAGATCGTGGGATGGAAAGATTAAAGGGACTTTACAACTCGATTTCTCCTATGCTACCATTCTTGTGTTTGGCCAATTGAGAAAACTATATAGGGAGAAGAAAATGAAGTACATGATTACAAGAAAGGAGAAACCACTTAATCATTCAATTAATGTTGTACATATAGGTTTAGAGTCATTTGTATTATATTTGGATAGTTGTTTGAATGATGTTGATATTCAGTTAGTTGAAGTAGAAGACGTGCTAGAGATTTCAGAAAATTTTAGAGCAGTCCTTGATCTAGAAAGATAAAAAATTGCAAGTACCTCTGAGCAGTCCACATTCCGACTATAGCAGAAAGGTAATGAACAGAAACAAGTTGAAGAGATCACTCAAAGTAAGAAAGAGGATGAAACAGAATTTCAACATTTAGAAGAAGAAGTAGGTCTATGGAGCATGGATTTTTATGGAGCCATGGGTAAGGATGGTGCCGGCATAGGGATTTGGATTTGCAGCCTTGTTTTTCAGCCAAATAAAGTCCCTAGTAATGTTAGAATTTGTTCACATAAATTGGCCTTTGACTGTTCTAACAATAAAGCCGAATATGAAGCGTTGATTGCAGGTTTGAAAATTCTTAAAAAGCTGAATGCAAAAAGGATATCAGTCTATGGAGATTTGGAGTTGATAATCAAGCAAGTCAAGGGTGAATATCAAGCTAAACATCCGTGGATAAGGGCCTACCATAATGCAGTTTTAGATATCTTAAGGATGTTTTCGGATTATACCTTGACAGTAGTACCTCGTGCTCAAAATGTTATTGCAGATTCACTTGCCACTGTTGCAAGTAATTTGAAGATCTCGATGAATTCCAATAACAAATTTGAGATCCATGTAAAGAATCGCCTTGCTGTTCCGGACAACTTAAGGTATTGGCAAGTGTTTTAGATCAATAATTTTTTGCAGAATGGAGGGAACTACAAGGATGCTTTCATAGATTGTGATCATGACGATGAAGAACTGGAAATTGAGGTGAATCAGATGAAAATATTGCAGCTAAAGGACAATTATTCCTAAAGGTCTCATACCTTTAGAAGAACTTTTTGATCAAGATGATGTGGCTAGGAAGCCAAGCTTGGTGCCTACAGACAAAGGTTTTGAGGATGTGACTCCACTACGAGATTAAAACTTTTCTAATGATTATTGTCATCCTTATGTGTCTGCTAACCATTATTAATCAGTAGTCCTTGAAATTTAATCATGGTAAAACCCTAATACCTAATGAGGCTAAAACCCTAAGACTTAAGACCTATTTGATGAAATGAATTAAAAATAAACTTGAACCATTGACTGAACAGTATGAAATGAAGTCAACAGATATATGTCATGAGGGAGAAAATTGAAATGTACCCTACCATCAGTTGATCCATGACCTAATGGAATGTAACTCATCAAAATGGGACACCTAGTATGAAATGTGATGATCCAGATTTAAACACAAACACAACAAATTACAGAGATAACCATAAACACAGAGATGCGGCAGAAATAATACTTCATTTCTTTAATGTAAAATACTGAAATATGCTTACAAACAAAAATGGAAATACACCAACTAGGTTGATGGTAGCTTATCTCTGAGAAGAGATGTGGCAACTACATGCCTCTGAACTAAACTACAATGAGGCTCAAGGGCATTTTTATTATTGAACAATAATAGAAAACCCTAAACAACCAAAACCCTAACCCGAGGAGATGTAACACCAAGAATTTATGGGCCCCGTTGGGGTGAGTTGGACAACCAACTTCCCAGGGCTGTGACTTGGTCATATTATCTCCGTTTAACATGCATGATAGCCCGTTGGAAAGATCCCTCTGAGGACTACAACAGAAAAAAAAAATTTAGATAGAAAATTGATGGCGATAGATTTCCAAAAAACGTCGTTTAGGGCCTCAAAATGGCTCCGGAAGTTTAGGACCTGAAAAACTGCTAAAAATAGTAAACTGTGCTATAATTAAGGAAACTGAAAAATTGAAAGAAGCATTAGTGGAGGTCCAAGTGGAATTGGCGGGTGGCCACCAATATCCACCTGGATCATTCCTCCCCCCTTAGGAAGCAATGGTCTCCATTGCGTTGAGTTCCTCCATGATATGAGGAAACTTCTGTTGAACTTAGTCCGTGGTGAGCCACTTTCCCCGGTGAAGGAGTTGGCCTGCTTTGACAACCTGATATAGTTGGATATTCTACTGGAAAGTGTGTTTGAACTGTGTGTCCATGATCTTATCAGCTGTATCTTGTTCCATGCAATCTGGATTTAAGTCTGTGGGTGTGAGCTATTCTGTAATGTCGGATGCGTCTAGTAATGGTGGGAAGTATGGCTGAAGGCGGTCCACATTGAACACTAGGTGCAGGCCAAGGAATGGGGGAATGTTTAGCTCAAACACATTGTCTCCCATGGCCTTGGTAATGGTGTAAGGACCATATTAGAGTGGTCTAAGTTTCCGATAGGCTTCGGTAAGGCGTTCCTTTTGCAAATGCAACCAGACTTTGTTGCCCACTTGAAACTTGTGTGGCACCCAATGTTGATCATGTCGCTGCTTGTACTTGGCATTTTGTTTCTCTAGAATGTCATGGACCTACTGGCAAATATGTTGGATGTGCTCAATGAATCTGTTTGCCTTATCTATCTCGGACTGGACATGAGCCGAATCTGCATGAGTAGCTACAAATGGCATGGCCACATCAATGGGACATAGTGGTTGGAATCCCAAGCCCACCTGAAAAGGATTGTGGCCAGTCAAACTGTGGAGAGCCCAGTTGTATCTGTGCTAAACATAGGGGAAATTCTCATCCCATTTGCATGGATGCTTTGAGTTGTACATGCGCAAAATGTGTATGATCATCCTGTTGACAACCTCTTTCTAGCCATCAGTTTGAGGGTGGAAGGTTGTGGACTTGGTGAGTTTGGTGTCCAACATCGATAAGAGACTATACCAAAATGTACTGAGGAACATACCGTCTCGATCTGAGATGATATACTGTGGGATCCCAAAGTGTACCACACTCATTCAAAGAAGAGTTCAGCAGGGGCTTCGATTGTGATATTCTTCTTGCAGACTGCCATAATGGCCATCCTTGAGAACCTATTGACGACCACAAAAACAAAGTTGTTTCCATGATTAGTGGAAGGAAGGCCTAACATGTAATCCATGGAGATGGATTCCCAAGGTCGACTAGGTGTAGGCAGTGGGGTATAGAGTCCTTGCTTCTTGATGGTCGGTTTGGCAATGGCAGAAGCAGTGCATGATCTGATGTACTTCCCAACATCTTCTCTAAGATTCAGCCAATAGAAATAATTCTACAATACTGCCACCATTTTCTTGACCCCAAAATTCCCAGCAGCCTGACTGTAGTGTGCTTCTCAAATCATCTTGGCACACTCGCTTGAAGGAACACAAAGGTGACCTAGGTGGCATAACAGGGCATCCTGGAGGTGAAAATATGGAACATGCTGACCCTCCAAGAGTGTCTAGTATGTGCGGTCGAATTCTAGGTCACTTTTGTAGAGAAGTGGCCAATCAGAAGTCTCATGCCCACAAGAGTTTAGCACGGTGGTTAACACCATGATCGGTGGTCAACTAAGGCAATCTGCAACATTATTGGTGTTGCTCTTCTTATACTTAATATTCAAATGGAAATGTTGCAGGTATGTGGACCGCTTCTGATGACGATCATTCTGCAATTTCCCTTGGGTTTGTATGAACTACATGGGTCAGTGGTTTGTGTGGATGAATGTTTCCTTCCCCAAAATGCAATGCTTCCATTGTCGGCAGGCCTACAAAATGGAATACATCTCTTTGTCATAAGTGGGATACATTCAGACTGTGTCTGAAAGTATCTCACTATGGTATGCCATTGGATGCCCATGTTGAGTAAGGACTAACCTAATAGCATAGTCAAAGGCATCTGTCTCGACCTCAAATGTTTGTTGCAAGTTTGGTAATGCGAGCACTGGTGCCATGCAAAGGTGATCTTTCAACTCTGTGAATGGATTCTATTGAGATTTAGATGAAAAGAATTTTTCTTTTGCTCCTCCCTTGGTGACTTGACTCAAGAGCCGAGTGCTATGAGAAAATCCCAACATGAACCTATGGTAGAAGTTGGAAATACCTAGAAAGTTGCGGAGATCTATTAGAGTGGTTGGAGATGGCAAATCTAGAATGACTTGGATCTTGGTTGGATCCACATGCACCACATTTTCATCAATAATGTATCCCAGATACTGAACCTGGGTCATGCCAAAAGTGCATTTCTCCAAATTGGCACATAAGTTATGTTGCCGCGGTGTTTGGAGAACTTGTCGGATGTTGTGGAGGTGCTCTTCCCAACTCTAGTTGAAGATCAGGATGTCATCCAAGTATACCACTAAAAATGAGTTGGTGAATGGACACAAGATGGCATACATTGACCTCATGGAGGTTCCAGGAGCATTCGTCAATCCAAAAGGCATAACCAACCATTCGAAAAGGCCCTCCTTGGCTTTGAAGGCAGTCTTCCACACATCAGAGGGTTTGATTGGTACTTGGTGATATCTTGACTTCAAATCGATCTTGCTGAAATATTTTGCCCCTTTCAATTGGTCCAAGAGGTCATCAATCCATGGGATCAGGTACCTATTACATATAGTGATCTTATTCAGCGCCTGATAATCAATACAGAGTCTCCAAGTCCCATCCTTCTTCTATACCAACACGATCGAGCTCCCACAGGGTGATGAACTCAGACAGATGTGACCTTTCTGTAGCAACTCCTGAATCTGCCTCTTGATTTCATCATTCTCCAGAATGGAGTGTCAATTGATTGGTCCATTGGGCAGTGGTGCACCTGGGGTCAGATTGATGGAGTGCTTGACCTGATAGTGCAGAGGAACCCATGCCAAGGAGGTGAAGATATCCATCTGTAGTTGTCGTGCGGAGGGGCGCTGTCTGGAGGTCATGGCCACCGTCTTCTTCTTTCCTTGAGGGCCTATCATCAGGAAAACAAATTTCTTGATTTTGGAAATGAGTTTTCTGCATTGTTTTGCAGTAACCAAAGAGATGGCGGTAGGCGGTACTGCCTCTGGTATCCTATACAACTTATTTCCCAAAGTAACAATAATAGCAAAGGGCCTTGATTCATACACAGCATGTCACTTCCACAACTATGGTTGCCCTAATAATACATCACAAACTTCAAGGGGAGCAATGTCACACCTCATCTCTGAAGGGCTTGATTTTCTATGGAAGTGACACTGCTGGCTCACACGAAGATCTCGTCCTTGGTGAAGCCACCCGATGTTGTACGATTGTGGATGTGTTATGGTCGGTAAGCCCAGCTGCTTCACGACCTCTATCGCAATGAGGTTCTTTTGGCTCCTGTTGTCGGCAATGAAATGTAGCAAGGAGCCATTTACCCACATTTGGGAATGGAAGAGACGCTCCTCTTCCTCTGGATCTTTGGATTCCTCCTTCTGGATCTTCTTCATTGCAACGGTGGCATTGGACTCCGCATCGATAATCTACTTCCCTTTGTCATTCCCCTTGTCAAGTTCAGACTCAAAATGAGAACATGCATATGATTCTGAAACCTTTATCTCAGCCACTAGTGACTTCTTGGCCCGATACTCACTTGTGTTGTGAGTGGAGCTCTTATGGAACTCACACCACTTTCCCGTGTCCTTTTTCGGCTTCGTGGCGCTGTTCTTTGTTTGCAGCTTTGGCGGGTTGTCTTGAGCTGCCTCACCTTGGCTTTTTCCTTTGTTCTGTGGTTTGGGGACACCTTTCCCTTGCTTCAAATTCTATTGGGTTGTGTTATATTCTTTCCACGACTAGCCTACATAGTTAACTGGGGGGTTAGAGGGGGGCAGAGCCCCCCTTCGTTGCACCGATTGCTTAGTAGGGGCAGTCATAGGGGGTTTGAGATGTACCCGTAACCCCACTTTATGGGGTCTAGAGTAGTGCCGGAAAATTTTGGTTTTGGACCCTATGTTAGGTTGGGCAGACCCACCTATGGTTTTGTGCATGATTTTCACACATGTTTTTTGGACGCGATGGTTTTCAGTCCATGGTTTTGGATGTGATAGTTTTCAGTCCATGGTATTGGATGCTTCAGCATGTATAAATATGTATTGTAATGTTGAAAGGTACATAATGAAAAATCAAGCTTGTAGTCCCGGTTTTGGGATCCAGGGGAAAATCTTTGTGTATATGTGTTTTATGTGTTATGCTATCACATTGTTTATTTTCTGTGTTTTAGAATTCGTATGTAGGTAATTTATGTACCGGGTTAAAACCTACATTTGGTATCAGAGAAGTTTTGGCTTCAAGGGGACACCTTTGTTGCTAAGGGGTTTCGCTTGGGCCTTTAATAGACCCTGTTCAGTGGGGGATCTACGAGATCGATTCTGGTGGTGAAAGAAGACGGCGAGCAGTGGAAATATAGAGATCAAGAAATTTAATGGTTAGAGTTTTGATTTGTGGAAACTCAAGATGGAGGATCTGTTGGTGGATAAAAATCAGTGGATCACGGTAGATCCGGGTACTGAACCAACGGGAGTGTCAGATGAAGAATAGAAGAAGTTGGATAGGAAGGAAAAGATCACAATACGATTGTGTGTCTCAGATTCAGTATTGCTGAATGTATCAGGGGAAGCTACAACGAAGGCTTTGTGGGACAAGTTAGGGACTTTACACCAATGTAAGTCTCTGGTGAATAAACTATTCTTGCGGAAAAACTCTATAACCTGAGGATGAAGGATGGAGACTCAGTGACAGAGCATCTGTATGAATTTAATATTGTGTAGCATCTGTTGAAATTAAAATTTTAGATGAAGATAAGTGCAATGGTTTGTTATGTTCTCTACCAGATTCATGGGATAGTCTAGTTATTGGAATAGTTAGCAATGCAAGTGCCTTACAGTTTGGTGAAATAGTATCATCCTTGCTGACAGAGGAGATGAGACGAAAAAATATGGAGAGCCAGAATGGTGATGCCTTGTTTGTATGAGGACAGTCCCAAAATAAAAACAAAAATAAGTCATCAAGTGGGAGATCTAAATCTAGAGGGAGATCTAAATCTCCAGGAAAACCTGTAGAGGTGGTGTGCTAGAAATGTGGAAAGGAAGGACACTACAAAAGGGACTGTAAATCTAAAGCTCCTGATAAAGGAAAGGGATCTGATGATGCTCCTTCTACAGAGGTGAAGACCACCTCAGATGAAGGTGGGGATGTGTACTTGACTTCTTCAAGTACACATGTAGATCATGAGGCATGGTTGATTGACTCAGGTGCATCCTTTCACTTCACTCCCCATAGAGAGTGGTTCTGTGAGTATGAGAAATACGATGGTGGTGATTTCTTCTTGGTGAATAATAGGAAGGCTAGAATCATTGGTCGTAGAAAAGTAAAGTTGAAGTTGCAAGGTGGAAGGGTTAGAACACTTCCGGGCATTCTACATATTCCTGCATTGGCCAGAAATCTAATTTTTGTAAGCAAGTTGGATGATGTAGGTGTAAAAATAGTGTTCAATAAGGATACTTGCAAGATGGTTCGGGGAGAACTGGTATTGATGCGGGGAGTTCGGATTGGCTCTGTACAAGCTACAAGGTAACATTGTTATTGATGGGTACAATAGTTCTATGGTTCCTGAAAGTGGAGCAGAAGATCTAGTGGTCTCTGGAGAGAAGACCATGTTGTGGCATCAAAGGCTTGGACATATTGGAGAGAAGGGCCTTCGAATACTTCATGATAAAGGTATGGTAGAAGGTATGAGTAATAGCTCTCTGGATTTTGATTTCTATGAAAATTGTGTATATGGCAAGCAGAATCGGGTGAGTTTCCCCTCTGGTAGTAAGAGGGCAAAACAAATATTAGAGCTTGTGCACAGTGATGTGTTTGGACCCATGAAGATTCCATCACTGGGTAAGTCTGTGTACCATGTATCAATTATAGATGACTTCTCAAGGAATACATGCATATATTTCCTTAAGAAGAAATTTGAGTCTTTGACAAGTTTAAAGAATTTAAGGCTCTCGTGGAAAAAGAAGAATATAAAGGTGTTGGGGACAGATAATGGTGGAGAGTTTTGTAGCAAGGAAATTGAAGAATTCTGTAAGAACTATGGTATAGCACGATAGAAGACTGCTCCATATACACGTCAGAAAAATGGTGTTGTAGAAAGAATGAACAAGATGTTGATGGAAAGGGCAAGAAGCATGCTCAGTGGTTCTGGGTTAGGACAGGAATTCTGGGTAGAGACAGTGGATACTGCGTGTTACCTGGTCAATAGGTCACCTTCATCAGCATTGGAGAATAAGACTCCACAAGAGGTATGGATTGGTAAGAAACCTTCTCTTTCACATCTGAGGGTATTTGGATGTGATGCATATGTCCATATTCCAAAGGAGAAATGAACCAAGTTGGATAGTAAATTTGAAAAGTGCATCTTTATTGGGTATAAAGATGGTTTAAAGGGTTATAAGCTTTGGAACCCAGTATCAAGGAAGGTTGTGTACAGCAAAGATGTGGCATTTAGAGAGGTAAAAGATGTTATTAAACATGAATTCCAACCAAAGGAACTTGAGAAGATAGAGCTTGAGCTAAAGGAGGAAGAATCACACTCTACAGTAGAGGAGGAATCATAAGATGAACAGCCACAAACTCTAGCTATGAGAAGATCAGTTTGAGAAAGAAGGCATCTAGAAAAGTATAGTCCATCTACTTTCTATTCAAATTTTGCTTTATCTGTTACTAATGATGATCCCGGAACTGTGAAGGAGGCAGTAGATTGAGAGGATGGAAAGCTCCGGAAAGAGACCATGGTTGATGAAATGACATCTTTGCACAAAAATGAGGCTTGGGATCTAGTGGATGCACTCCATGGTGTATTCAAAATTGTTCCTTCGTTGTTGCTTGAAGAGGATCACAATAGCAAACTATATTCAAAGCCCGATTCTTCGCTCCTTCTGAAGGGTTTTCTGCTTCGCATAGTCCCAAACATTTAGGTAATGGCATAACCCGTTTTCACATGACAACATCTTAAGCCAAGTTTTCAGGAATTTTAAATACTTACCTTGTGGTCCCTTGAAGAGCTTGCGCTCTGCTTCACTATAACTAATAGATATATCAATCGCAATCTCATTGACAAATGCGCCAAGTGTTTGATCAATCCAGTGATCAATAGCTCATGTGATGTTGTTTTCTGAAGCTTCCAATTGCCTCACCAGCTCCGGAGTCCACATAATAGGGTCGTCGAGTCTCCATGTACCTTGACTATCTGCAAATCTAGCCATCCACTCATGTAATTCGCAAGGGAAGAAACAGAAAAAGTTCTCAGTTTCACCTAAGTATAGGTATTTACTCAGCCACTGCTCCTTTGATAGCTACACATTTTTGTTCTCTTAAGCTGCAAACGCGTGTTCCTTTCGATCAAGTCACTTCTCAATTTCCTTCTTGGTGGGGAACCACTTATTTGACATCAAACATTCCTCAAATTGATCCCGATCCCGGCAATGAAACCATTTGTTGGCTTAAGGGGGCCTGACCTAGGTTCAGAGTTATTCACGCCAACCAACAAAACCCTAACTGCTAGCCCTTTCAGCAATAACCTGCTTAGCGTAGGATGCAGTCTCACCTGATCTAGGTTTTAACCCTGTACAAAAATTATTTGCATATGAATTCTAAAACAAAAAAATTAAACAATAGCGAGAGCATAACACATAAAACAAATATAGACAGAGATTTTCCCCGGGATCCCAAAATTGAGGCTACCAAATTTATTTTTCATTACGTTCCTTTCAATGTTACAATACATATATATACATGCCAAAGCATCCAATGCCATGGACCAAAAACCATCGCGGCCAAAACCATGTGCGAAAATCATGCATAAAACCATATGTAGGTCTGCCCACCTAATATAGGGTCCAAAAAAAATTTCCTCGGGGTGCTACCTCAAACCCCCTAACGGGGGGCTAACCACCCCCTTCAAACCCCCTATGACCCCCCATTGCGCAATTTGTGCAACGAAGCAAGGGATCTAACCCCGTGGTTAACTAGGGAGGTTAATTGTGGAAATAATATAATAGAACCCAACACCCAAAGTAGTATTGGGGGATGCTAGAACCAGGTTTCTGCACCCAGAGGCCTGCTTCATTGTCTTCCGAAAGTTCTTATAGCTTAGATCTGCCTTTGTGTAGACCTATCCCTTCCAAATGTCTACTACTACAACTTTATCAAATATATATTTAGACCTTCGCGAAGGTATTTACTCGTACTTAACATACATAAAAGAGACAAATTTACTTCTTTCGTGCAATACAATATATATTTTTGAGGTGTTTATGATCTAGATTTGCCTTCATGCAGATCTATGCTTTTTGACCAGTTAACTACTACAGATTTATCTAAGTAATTCCCGATCTCCGTGAAGGGGGTTACTTATACTGATTATGCATAAACATTACATATCTATCCTTTTTGCACAATCATTAAGCATCACTTCATATAAAACAGATCACAGAGAAAAGATACATAACTTAAACAAAAGTAAGTAAACAAGGCACAAATACAAAAAAATGCTCAAAACTAGTCTTTATTAAGATATATCATTCAGATACATACTTCTTATCCTTGCACACTCATCTACAAGGGCCATGGACTCCACTGGGGACTTGCCAAGGTCTTTGCGCACTCAAATGCAGGAGCCTTCCCCTTTCGCCTAAGTACAAGAAAACATACTTTTCCTGCCTTAGCACCTTGCCCTTACAATGATTCTCTATCAAAAGTTATCCCTTAGACTTGCTATACTTAACTATATATAGTCTTTTCATTACAATACCATGGATCGTGGACCATGGGTGAGTCTTAAGACCAACCTATCAATTACCCATACAAGGGACTAATGCCCCTTTGTCTCTTTCTTAGGTTTACGCTCCGCTTCCACATTTTGTAGAGACTTTACATTCTTTAAAAAAACTATTACAAAACTTGACTTTTACTACAAAATTTGACCCTATGGATCCCATCCCAACACCTTTCCTTGTGAGAAAATTTTCAAGAAAAGTTCTTGAAAATGAAAATCTATCGTCCCAAAATATTGTAACCATTGCACTCCTAATACAACATCCACACCACCCATTGAAATGGAAAATATTAGACTATTCAATACATATTCCCCCATGGTTAAATTGATATTATGGAACTTCCCTAAGAAATTTATAGTTCCTCCATTTGCAACCACAACTTGAAACTCTAGGGTTGGATATAGAAAGAAATTCAAATCCCTAACCATCTTACAATGAATAAAATTACGAGTACTACTTGAATCAATCCACACTATTACTTTTTTCTTCTTGATATCCTTCTACCTTGGAAGTTTGAGGAGTGGTAATTCCTGCCAATGCATTACAAGATATGGTCAGATTCATTTCTTATTTTTCAACCCCTAGGGTTGGTTCATGGTGTATATCTTCTTATTTTGATGTTTCTTGTTCCTTTTCTTCCTCCTCTTCACAATATATGAAAAATAGTTTCTTCTTAGCACATTGAATACCTTTAGTGTATTTTCTATCACAACTGTAACAAAGCCCTTTTGATATTCTTTCCTCTAGTTGTTGCAGTGTCAACCTTGTAGTTTGTGGGAAGTTAGGAGGACCACACTTTCGTCATAGTTATGAGTGGTAGACCTCCTTGTTTCCATAAAGTTTCTTTCAACTTTTCTTTCCACCCCGAATTCATTCTCCAATGACTGAGGTTCCCAAAGATGAACCTCATGTTGGATGTTGTCCTTTAAACTTCCTATGAAGACATCAATCAAATGCTCCTATGGAATATCAGTTACCTTGATATTCAATCTTTGGAATTCCTCACTGTGCTCCCTGCCTGAGATTTATCATTTGGCTAAAAAAATTATTTCTCTTTGTATCCTCATAATGTGTTATCAATTCCTCTGTAAACAATTTCCAAGCGACTAGTGCTTTATGAGAACAAAGTCATCTATACCATACAAATTAATTGGGTTCTAAATATAAAGATACAATACATACCTTTTGTGTATGTTGCACATCATGTAGATCAAAGAACTACACCATTTGTAGTATCCATGTTACCAGACCCTTACCATCAAACTTCCTCATATCGATCTTTGGAATGTGATGGGTCTTAATCCTAAAGTTATGGAGTCTCTAAAATCATAATTCATATTCCTTTTGTCCTCATCATGATTTTCATAAAATATTGTGTCTCCATTAGGAAGCATTAATTTTACATTTTTTTCAAACCTTCCTTCAAATCTTCTAGGTCCCTTTTAATTTTTTATTTTAAACCACCCATCTTCGCTTCCAATCCATTTTTGGCTACTCTTTGTGACAGCAAAATTTCTTGCACTTGGTCTCGTAATTTTGATATATCATGTTGCATTTATTCCTCTTCTTCATGCGTCATTGTAGAGCTTTCTATTGGATTACTAGGTGTATCCATTTTTTTGTTTCTAGGAATTTTGGAACCAAATAATGATATCTATGTTTCACTATGCCCTTTGAATCACTTCAAACTGATTTTTCAAACAAAAGTTATGCAAATTTAAAAAATACACATTTTTTTGTTGCTTTTAGGAGCTCGATATTAAAACTATTGTATCTCTGTAATTTTGGTCTCCCAAGGTTTGAAACTTTGTCCTAAGGTAGATTTCTATGTCTTCTTTTCAACCCCACAAGTTAGACCAAAATTGGATTCGTCAAGATAAATTTATACCAAATCTCCCACAATGACCTCATTATGGACAATTCAATATAGCGAACTTGTATGAACTACCACATGTCACTGTTTGACTCTGTCGTGGTATTGTCCAGCCCTACTGGAAGCGGAGAAACACTAGAGATGAAACTAAAACTCTGACAATCTATTTTACTTGTGCATCTAGACCCCTCATCCCTAATCGAAACAAATCATTTTGACTTGGTAGGGATTTCATATTTAACTTAAGCTAAGTGAATAAGATATGATAATTGAAGAACTGAACAATACTTCTTGAAGAGTTAGACTTTCTTTGCACGAGACAAGGTCAATATAGATATCTGAAGTTCTACTAGTGTCTCGCCAATGTTGTAGCAGCTACAATAACCCTCCAAAATTTTATCTATGTTTCGATTTTGGAGACTTCCTTCTAAACCACAATAGCTCATGTTACACTGATCCAGGTAATTGTGTTTCGATTGAGCCTTATTCTTTTCATCTTGGCTTGTGTTTTCTCACTTATTACATTATTTAACGCACAACTCGATCTCCTGACTTGGTCCCTTGACAGTTCCAGTCTTGCCTCAAAGAAATGCACAATTCTTAAGGGAAACTGACCTTGTTGTTGGGAATTATGCGGTCCTGACTTCTAGTGACCTTAAGCTCAAAAATTGCACAGTATTGAATGGCAACCATCCTTGAGCTTGGAAATTGTACAAAATATGAGAGGCAGCCCAGAGCCACTGAGCCCAGAAATTGTGCGGAACTCACTGTGCTCAGAAACTGCGCAGTTAATGAGCCAGAGAGTTGCTCAGTCCTTCCCATAACTATGCAATATTTTCAGGCAATCCATGCTAGTTTATCTTGGAAATGCAAAAAGCATCCCTAAAAAATTGCGATCTATTTTTAGTAACCCAAAGGAGGCACTTGCATTATTTTTAGAAATTGTCGCCAAGTACACATCTTAAACCCTAACTTGACCAAATCTATTTAATTGACACTACTAGAGCTCATTTATACACTCGATCTCAGAGCTCTAACATTCCTAAGGAGATCAAGGAGCCTTCAGTGCGATCATTGTCACTTTTCTGGGTGAGTTTTTATTTTCTCATGTTTTGTTGTCTCTTCTATCGGTTTTTGTTGTTTAGCTTTTGAGAGTGTTGTTTCACTTGTTTCTTTGAACGAATGTTGTAGTTTTAACTTTTTTTAGCTTGTAGAAGTGTTGTTTCAAGTTTTAGATTGCCTATCCCAAGTGTCACATGAGTTTCTTTTTTTTTCACCAACGGTTGTTGTTGCGGTGACTGTCCTCACACGCTTAATTTTCCTTTAGTTTAGGCAATCACTACACTTGTTTTACATGCATGCATAAACACTTAGTCATATTTGCACTCAACATCACACCATCTTTCAGATCTGTTGGTTTTTCATACTCCCCTTGGGCAGATCTAGGTCCCCTTGCCTGTATCTCAATGTGCATTACTTGCACTGTGCAATCTTGGGAGCTCAAGACCTCTACCTTGGCTTCTAGAATTATGTAGTACTTGAACTGGGCTGGCTCCAACTACACACTATGTACTTCCAAGAACCAGCCTCCCATCCTGGGCACTGAGACTACACAATGTGCAGTCTCTCCCGACCTTCGCCTAGACTAAATTGCACATTGCGCAGTTCTAGTCATCAAGCTTCCTGACTGACTGTTGGGACTGCGCAGTGCGTAGTTCCCACAGTCAACCAGTGACCTCTGTCAGTAAAAAATATGCAATCCTTCCCATCATGATCTTGGCTTGTTGCTTAATCTTGTCTTGAAGTTGTTTTGCTTTTAGATGACATTTGATTTCCATGAGTGTCCTCTTTGTCCCATAAGTACAACAATTGTTGAGCACCTCTCTAGTAGTTACATTTAACATGGCGTCCAAGAGAGTTGCATCAAAGGAAACCACCGAGAGACATACTGGGGAAGTAGTTGAGTAGATATCAGTGGATCTACCAGTATATGTAGATACTCAGTTGTTCATTGAGAAGGAAATAACATTGACATGGCAGCAGATTAAAGATACATTTTTAGAGGAATTCAAGGCATACTTAGAGGACTGACATGTTTATCTTAGCATCTAGTGGTCAGGGTTATACAAGGTTGTATGCAGGTACCCCACCTTCCCATGTGTGGACATCATCAGCTAGATTGTCTCACACATTGATGAATAGACTATGATTTGAGCAGTGTCAATAGAAAAGATCTACCCACCTTCAGATGTATCACTTACCTGAGTCAGTGAAGTGCATGGACTCACTCTTCTATGCCACCCATAGTTATGTGAACATGGGATATATTGTTAAGCATTAGGTTAAATAGTCCTCGAACTTTAGACATACACTTACCCATGTTTACAAGACAAAATCTCTCAAGAAGGCTTACCAATTCTTGATCATGTTTTCCTATAGTATATATGGTCAAGAGAATACAAAAGCCTTTCCTGAAGGGTGGGTGGTCTTACTGGACTAGTTGGTGAATGAATGGAGGCCATTCAATTGGTCAGGTTTGTTGTTTGATCAGTTGAAGACCGATGTGGATAACGCTCAAAATCCACCCAAGAATGAGCAAGAAAGTTTTTACATGTCTGCATACTTACTGGATGCAATTTGTGCTTAGCAACAGTTCCCTGGCATGAGCTGGACATGGACACCAAAAGAGACTGTTGTTAACATCTATTGCAAGTTTCTTTCCAACTGCAACTACCGAGGAGTGATGGCAAGGCTAACTGACCATTTTATCATCCTGTTATACAAGCTTTTCTTTGAGTAGGATCCGCCTTGCATATCTCGAGAAGAAATGGAGGAAATAGTAAACATTGTAGATTGGTATGCCTCACCAAGTGGCACCTTCGTTAGAATGTTCGGAATAGAGAAGCCTATGTATGTTCTACCAAGGTATGCCACTGATAAGTTGATCATGCAAGAAGTTTCATACCACCTTGCTACAAGGTTTTTAGTAGGACTGCATAGGAAGAAGAAATCGTCATGGCACGCTCTTGCTTTGCAGATTGAGTTATACGAGATTAAGAGCTTGAAAGATGTTGGTGTCGAGGCTAAGGACATAGTGAAATTTTAATTCAGCACTAGGGAGTTTAATCCATATGATCCCCACATATTTGCATGGACCATTGTTCGAGAGTTTACTTTTTGTGGATCCACGGGGCATGTCATTGGCCAAAGGAGGACCCTTTGTGGTATTGTTATAATGCCTACAAAATCCATGAGTCTGTTAGTATAGCAAGAACTTAGAAGGATGCTCTGCAGACAACAACAACTTCGAAAGCAACAAAAACGACAATAGAAGGCATCAATCCAATGCAGGACAAGGTAAAGAGGAAGGTTGTTGAGAATCTAGAGGGAAAGAAAAGCTCCAAGATGAAGACATGTCCTATCTTGGAGAAGGCATCTTTGGAAGCGAAAGTAAAGAGGGAGCAGCAAATGAAGAGAACAGAGTGAAGGAAGAGAGAAAAGCAAAGGATGCGGGAGATGGAAAAGAAGATGAAGGAGAAAAAAGAGTTGAGGAGGAGAGAAAGAGAAGAGAAGCAGAAGCAGGAGGAAGAACAAAGTCAAGGCATGATGACATAAGAAACAACACTAATACAAGTTGATGAGATGGAACATCTAGTAGCTGAGGAAGAGGGGGGGGGGGGTTCCTATACTAGAAGGAGAAAAAAGAAATGGATCACATGATGCCTCTACAAAAGAAATGGATCACATGATGCCTCTACATGCAAGCTACCATGGGACAAAATTGAACAGAAAAGAAACCAATAGAAAGGTAAAATTGATGATACAGACAAAGGTAAAGCACCTGAATCTACTCACTATGTTGTGGCACAATGTAACATTGGAGTAAATGAAGATTTATTTAATGCTTCACTTGATTCTTGGAAAAATGATTGGTTTCTTGATTCAGGAGCAACCTGCCACATGACTCATAGAAAAGATTTTTTTTTGGATTTCATTGACAATGTTGATGGAGTAGTATACTTTGTAGATCAATCAAAAATCATGCCATCAGGGCTTGGCATAATCAGGCTTAAACTGCCTGGTCTTCTAGACTTTTTTCGAATCATGTTCTATATCTCAACAGCTCAAGAGAAACTTGTTTTCCTTGGTCCACATCTGCGAGCAAGGTCACTCCATTCATATGTTTGATGGCAAGCTTGAGGTAAGAAAAGCATCTGACCACTCACTTGTCATGAGGGGAATAGAAGAAGAAAGGCTTATTAAGCTGCAAGGAACCTTTGATCATGCTCAACATTTCTCATATAATTGTCATCATGGAGAAGGTACACTTCCATCAAGTTTATTATGGCATGCTAGATTTGGACATTTGAACTATGACAGTCTCCACTTATTGAAGAAAAATGGTGTTGCTAATTTTCCTACAAGTCCTAGGAAACGTAAGCAATGTGATGTTTGCATTCCAGGAAAGCATAGCAAACATTCCTTTCATGATTCACATTCAAGAGCGCATAGGAAACTTGAACTCATTCATTCAGATTTATGTGGTCCAATGCTTGTTCCTTCTACAAATGGAAATAAATATATCATGACATTTATTGATGACTACACCAGAATGTGTTTGGTATACTTTTTGAAGAACAAATCTGATGCTTTTCAAACATTCAAGAATTTTCATAAATGGATTGAAAATGATGCACAATCTCATATTGGGTCTATTCGCACTGATAATGGAAGAGAATATACATCAAATGAATTTGAAAA